>CAKAOI010027582.1:0-12180 GCA_916701655.1 Sebastiscus albofasciatus | reverse complement strand
AAAGAGTATGCACTATATATACAATTTAAACGTTTTCTTTACCATTGTGTACTAACAAGAAATGAAACAAGACTTTTACTTTTAAATATTTCCAAAGATAACAGCAATGTTTCCTACAGCAGTGTTGCCATTGTCTGCATTTTTGCAATTTTACAAGTAGGTTGACCATTTCCTTATGTATGCGTTGTGGGACAACTGTGTCCATCAACAGCACACTCAAAAATCAAGCATATTTAACATCTTTGACTATTTACTGATTTACCCAGAATCCCCATTAGTTTCTACAAGGATAGAAACGACTCTTTCTGGGGTCTGTACAAAAATACTACATCACAATGTAAAAACAAATATGTCATTAAAATCTAAAGCAAAAAGGGAACAAAAAACAAATCAATAACAATCAATAAAACTACTAATGACAACAATAACAACAAATGACAACAAGTTTAAAAGGGATCAAAAACAAACAAAAAAACCCCAGCAAACTACAAGAAACAACAAATTAACAACAATTAAACCGCTAATGACAGTAATAACAACAATTGACAACAAGTCAAAAAATGTAACAAAAAACCCAAAAGAAAAACAAGTAAACTACAAAAAATAACAACAATTAAATTACCAATGAGTACCCACACCTTAAAAACATTCAATACAGCCTAAAAACAGCAGCACCATTAAAAAAACAGTATATACAGCTGCCAAAATCTAAATAAATAAAAAGAAATCCTCATTAATGATCATATTGTCAGATATTATGCATCAGCATGTGTGGTATTTGGAATATTGTTACTTTTTTGGACTTTCCCGTGTGAATGAACGGCATACTCAAAACATGATTATAATGAAATCAAATTACAATTTTGACTTTTACAAAATGCAGTTTTCAAATGTTTAGTATTTGGTTTTACTGTGTTTACAAGCGTCACAGTCGTATTTAATTCCTAAGAAATTACAAACAAATTAAAGACAACAGCAAAAATGCACCACAGATGTGCACAGAAATCCAGCTGTGGCTCACTCAAGCATGGATACCCACAGAAAATATGTAGGTACAGAGTTAAACCTTTTTGTGCGCACACACACAGACACACACACACTGTGGCTAGTAGAGGAGCCTGCAGGGCTACTATAGCAGAATGTCACTGATCTGCTCTGATGAAGTGGCGTGCCATTTGTTCAGCCAGGAAGTTCCCAAGTAGCAGCAGCAGCGGTGACGGAGCTGAGGGTCAAGGAGGGCATCGCCTACAGGTAGACGGCTGAGGCTCACACCTTAATTAATCTACTGTCCGCGATGCCAGGCATCCCATTCATTCATCCCCTCGCATGCACAAAGGCACACGTCAAGCATATGTCAACCTGCTCTGGCACTCCCCGCCCATCCCATAATGCAGTTTGTGTTGGTGTGGCAGCTCGGGATACGTCCCTGACGAGGATAGGAAGTGACACACACCAAACTCGGTGTGTCCCCCAGCCAGCTCCGGTGGCTCGGGGCCTGTCAATTCCAGCTCCGTCAGTGGCACTGGCTCAATGGCAGTGCCTGTGACACATGTCACAAAGTTTTAAATGTCTGCTCTTTTCAGCAGGATGGCTGGGCGCACGCCGCAGCCAGGGGAAGGATGACATTTTGTGTCGTGCGGGGGGGAACTTGTTGTGGCTCCGCTCTTCCTACCTCCTCCGGCTGTCAGCCCCAGTTTCCTCTGAGCATATCAAAACACAGACAAATAAACCTTGTCATTTTGAAACGCCGGCACTAGTGACCAGGCTCCTGAACGGCATGTCAGCTGGAATATGGTCACACAGTCCTGTAGGAAGTGGTGTATACGCTCAGGCAAGCGAGCACGCATACTCTATAAGCTAATAGAAATAAGAAATAAACAGACACGGTGAACAAACATTGCATGAGGCCATCTCTGACCTTTCCTTCATGGGTCTGTAGATGATTGACATGCGGGACTGAAGCTCAACATGGCTTCTTTCAAATCCCAAATACATGTACAGCAAGTCTCTCCTCTCAATCTCATCTGGTTTATCCAGCTACTTCATCTCTAAAAGCAGAAGGTGACATAATCAAGCCTCAAGACCTGACCTGAGATGTCAATCAGGGACAGATTTTTTAACCACTTTTGGCTCTATAGGCTTTATACAGGAAAATATGAATATTAATGTAATGGCCATTTGATCATTAGGAAAACGGTGTGTCATGGTGGCAGAAGGAATTAATGTGAAGGAACCAGGAGTACCTTAAGCTCTGCAGCAATTTGACAAGAGACACATATTAGTTCAACCCCTTTAATCACTTGAAGACATCCAGCTAATACAACTTTATATCAGATCAGTGATATCACATCATTCATGTTCAATTTTCAGATTGGAGGGTTGCCTGGAAAACTTCACCTAAGATGCTAAAAGATGGAGGCATTTATCTTTTACTTCATTTATTTTACCTGCAGCTTGTCGTGATAAGGCATTTAAATCATAATAAACACATTACAAGTGCACTGTAAAACCACGTCGATCATACACGTATTATAAAATGTAAACATTTTTTAAAAAACAGTGCATTTGACAATATTCTATAAGATGCATTTTTCTGAAGATATATATAGATTTAGACTTTGTTTTCATAGCATCACAATGCAAATAATACATCATACATATTTCAGTATGAAGTAGTTAACTGGTCGAAGACACACAGTGGGGAAAAAAGGCAACATGGCACAATAATACATAACAAAATACCTGGCATGCATACTTGGTTCCAACTCTGTTTTTCATTAAAGCTGGTACTGGAATGTTTTGACATTAAAAGCTGTATTTGACACATCTCTACTCATGTGCTAACACAGTGGATCCCAACCTTTTTCCTTAAGGGACCTCTTTTCTATCATTGAGTGAACTGAGTAACATGTATTATGGATATTTCATATTATATTCAATACATAACCATAACTGTACAGAACAACTGATAAACTGCACAATAAACCCAAATAGTGAACGCAATAACTGCAGGAAGTTTGTGTTAAACGAGCGATTTGGATGAATTTTGAACTGATTATTTCCTGTGAATATTGCATCAGAGATGTGTTTTCCAGTTATTTTTAGGAACTTTTAATATGATTCTCTGTATTTTTTAATCTTTAACAATCATAATACTTAATAGGCTTCTTTTTGACTGATGCTTGGCCATTGTTCCATTAGCTCTTTGGTTGTTTGAACTGCGTACGAATGCAGGATGTGGCTGTTTAGCAGAGAGGGAAGGCTCTGTGAATACAGCTTGTGAATCAGGTCTTCACTATGCCCTTATCCTGTTTATATCTTAAATAATAATCCACACTTTGAATACAACAATTTCATTTAGTTTTCTTCAAAGAAATGAATGAAATGCTGAGATATAGGGCAACTGTATATTTTTTTAAAAAGTTGTCTTACACCCCTTAAAATCAATAAGGCTTTGCAACTCCCTGTCAAGCTTTGGTGAACCATAGTGGGGGTTGGGACCCCCAGGTTGGGAACCAGTGTGCTAACATATACACACTTAAAACAGAAACTGACGGAGTCATTGCTCAGATATCAGATATATATAAGCCTGACTTTTCTTTCTTTTCTAAGAGACAATTATAAAATTCATTCAATAAAATTCATTCAAAGAAAAGAAGGAAAAGTGTTCTGCAGTGTGCCACAAACTAAACAAGATAAACTGGTCATGCCTCAAGTTTTGACTGAAAATCTTTGAAAATCCTTGTTCTGTCAAACTCTGTAAAATGTATTAAGCGTGATTCATGCTTGCCCCAACCGCGAGGGTCGCGAGTGTCCGCACGGCCGAAGTGACGTCACACTATTAGACGCAGCTCTTCGTGGGTGGGTTCCATGCGGCAAGTTTTCGCCTGTCCGTGCACATCCAAATTTTTCCAAACTACGTGGATGGGCAGAGAAAATGGAGAACTTTGAGAAGCTTTGAAAATGTTGGTTTTGCTGTGAGGAGAACCCCCACAAATAACACAAAATAATATAAAGAATACAAATGTTTCCTTGTCCACATTCCACGTCAGCTCATGGCCGTGCGACCGCCCTTGCGGAAAGTATAGCCGAAGATTTAATGATTTAAACAGCAGTTATGTGTGTGATAGAGGGTGTGTGTGTGTGTGTGTGTGTGTGTGTGTGTGTGTGTGTATAAAAGAGAGAGAGAGATGAGTTCATGTCAGGCCCCAGGTGTGTGACCGTCACCCCTTTCACCCTTGATTAGTGGCGGCAGCGGACGGGTGATCCATCATGGCTGTCAAAGAAAAGGATGCAATTGGATGGGTGTGTTTGTCACTGACTGTGTGTAAGAAAATGAAAGAGAGAGACAGAGACTGCCCTCGTGTGTGTGTGTGTGTGTGTCTGGCGTTGTGCGGTTGCTGATGCTTAGAGGCAATCATGTCAGTGGGAGTGTCATCTCTGACTCTGACTGTGAGCTGGAAGCAGGGATGCACAAGCAGACCCAGCTCAGCAGAAGAGGCCGCAACTATGGGGCTGGATTACGAACTTTAAAAAAACCCAAACATTCCCCCTTGCATAATAGGAGTATAAATCACCAGTTTCATCACGATACCATATTATATCGATTCTTTAGACTTCAATACAATATTCGCAGATATCACAAAGTCTGCCACGATACGATTTCAATGTGATTCAATTCAGGGGCCTGCGAGCGATATGAGACTATATCATATGGCCATTTAACAAAATCACTTACATTTATATCAACTACCAAAAAGCAACTAAAATGTGATTTGACCATCTGTTATTTTTAATGAAAAGAATAAAAATAGACTTTCTGTTGCTGGAGATCTGGTGGCTTCTAAATGCTGGTGAACTGAAGTTGTTGCTAACTTCAGGGATAACCCCCTTCACATATGTGCAATTTTTTTTGTTACACTTTGTTTAGCTCTTTTTTTTTTACTGTGTTAGCTGATGCTTCTTGTTTTTTGCACTATCCCCTTTGCTGCTGTACACTGTACATTTCCCCACTGTGGGACTAATAAAGGAATATCTTATCTTATCTTATTTTATCTTTACTTTAACCAACAGGTAGCTGGCAAGATACATTAACTTGGCTTGGGTCTTGAGGAGCTCTAGCATTTATTCACTGACAAATAAACTGTAACTTTCACACGCTGCACTGCTAAGTTCACAGCTATAACGTTATGGCTACTCACCGTCACACACACGCTCTCTCTCTCTCTCTCTCTCTCTCTCTCTCTCTCTCTCTCGGCTGACCGGACACTCGCTAACGTTATGCCGCTAGCACCGCTTGCTAACACCGCTTGCTAACACCGCTTGCTAACACCGGTCGGTCCCTTGTCATGATTCCACGTCAGCTCATGTCTGTGCGGACATCCTTGCGGAATGCATAACCGAAGTGCTGCTGCCTCTGTTTGGATGTTTAGAATTGGGGTTCGCTCGGCCGGAAATGGTGAAACAGATGTGCCGTGGTAATTTCAAAATAAAGGCACATCTTAAAAATGATATGTAATGATGTTTTCACTTTGCATCGATGATAGTGGATCGTTAATCATTCAATCGATATATCGATCCAGATCGATGGATCGTTACACCCCTATTGCATAACAAAATCTTTTGATGAAGTTTACATTTATTTCCAGTGTGAGATCAGGTGACTCAAATATCACCAGTGGTTTTAATAAATAAAGAGATGATTTGTTCCTCTTTTCCTTCTGTTAACTGCCCTTGTCACTCATGTCCCTCTTCATACCTGACCAGCTGTCCATCAGAGTTGGTCGTTTCGGATGAATCTGTTGCCTTCCGAGTGCTTGCCATAGTAAACGTAGCGACACTTGGCGAATACCCCTAAAAACAGAGAGAGAGAGAGAGAGAGAGAGAGAGAGTCAGGTAAGTTGTGGGTCATGCTTGTATTTAAAAATAACGAAGAAAACATTGAGAAAAACTGAGAAAAAAAAGTTCTTTTCAGACTGGATTACTAGGGCTGCACAATTAATCAAAATTTTATCTAAATTGCAATATGGCCAACTGCAATTGTCAAATTGCTATATTTGTTAAAGGTGAATGTGTGTCAATATACCATTTTAAATGAAATATTATTGTGCTGCAGAGATGTCCTGGCCTACACATCATATTATACAGACTTCAGAAAACATCTTTGTTTGATACAGATACCTGCAAAAATCACACCATAATCATTTGAATATTTTTTTCAATGAAAATGAAAATAATTTTGTAAAAAATAACATCCCCTCTAACATCCAAAATCATATCGCAATTGCAATATCAGTGAAAATAATCCCAATTAGATATTTTCTCAAAATTGAGCAGCCTTAATTTGTACTGTATCTCTTGGAATATTTCAGTGACAGACAGACAAACTTGGCATTCACCAGTCAGTAACTTCTTGATCACAGACATTTGTGCCATATTCACATATATAATTAAAGTGTTGGAGTTATAGATGTTTCTAACCTGTGGGGCAAGACCCTCACAGGGGATCCACAAACTGATATAACCAAAGAATGATACCAGTGCAGCTTTCAAGTAGGGCTGTGAATCGATTAAAATATTGCGATTAATGGCATGATTATCCATAGTTTATCGTAAATTAATCACATATTTTTTAAGTATTTGTCAAGTATTTAATACTCTTATCAACATGGGAGGGACAAATATGCTGCTTTATGCAAATGTATGTATATATTTATTATTGGAAATCAGTTAACAACACAAAACAATGTTAAATATTGTTCAGAAACCCTCACAGGTACTGCATTAAGCATTAAAAATATGCTCAAATCATAACATGGCAAACTCAAGCCCAACAGGCAACAACAGCTGTCAGTGTATCAGTGTGCTGACTTGACTATGACTTGCACCAAACTGTATGTGATTATCATAAAGTGGGCATGTCTGTAAAGGGGAGACTCGTGGGTACCCATAAAAAACATTTTCATTCACATATCTTGAGGTCAGACGTCAAGGGACCCCTTTGAATATGGCCATGCCAGTTTTTCCTCGCCAAAACTTAGTGTAAGTTTGGAGCTGTATTTAGCCTCCTACACGACAAGCTAGTATGACATGGTTGGTACTAATGGTTTCCACAGTTTTTCTATTTTCATATGATACCAGTATCTTCACTCTAGCTTTACAACTGCTACAACCTAAAAATCACAAGTTGCGTTATTATCACGTAAACTTTGACAGCCACAGTTTCACGACATTCCAAACAAGGCGTAACATTTTACGAGGTAGTAAACAGCATCCAATGTGTTCATTAGACCTCAAGGATGCAGACGATGAGTTTCAGTGAAAAACGTTCAATGCAAACTAAACCATGTTTGTTTACTACTGTACAAAACCTCCACAGGGTAGCTTTAAATGGCAGCACTGAACTGTAGGGGACGAGTGGTGTTGCTGGGAAGGAAGAGCATCTTGTTCAAGAGAAAGACCAGTGTGGCCTCAGGGCAGACATAGTCCTGACAGTAACAAGCTCACAGCCTCCTACGCACACAGACACACACACTGACCTATCACAGCAGGCAATTATTCAATTATCAGCAGGCATGGCATTTGCGTATCTGCATGTAATAGGCATAACACACTCAATATTATGGGTGTAATGATACATCGATCTGGATCAATATATCGATTCAATGATCAATGATCCAATATCATCGATGCAAAGTGAAAACATCGATAAATAGTCATCTTTAGGATATGCCTTTATTTTGAAATTCCCACTTTATATTTAATATTTTTCTTCAAAGAATATATAGGATAGAGTTTTTCAATTAAATGTCTGAGAAAACTTTGTCAAATCATATTTTAGTTGCTTTTTGTGAGTTGATGTAAATGTAACTGATTGTGTTAAAGCAGCAGTGGGTATACAACTGGAGCAAAAATTACTAAATAAAGTTATTTTTTTGAAATATTTTGTCACTATATCCTGACAGTAGTGCACGAGACAGGAAAAAAATGTGCGTGCCTCTGTGTCCTCCGGTGCTCCTAATCACATCTGCAAGATTTCACAGACCGAAGGAAACAACCAATCAGAGCCGAGCTGGAGCCTGCTATCCTGCTTGTCAACAGTCAAACTAGGCAGCGCTGATCAAATATGAATCAATATTCTGTTATTGTAATGCATATTTCCTGTTTAAAATGTTTTCAGAAACATCTGGTGTGTAGCTGGAAAATGAGAAAGTTTGTGACCCAGCAGCCATGTTGAAAGCAATTGAGGAAATACCAAGCACCGCCCACCAGCTGGAGCGCAGCCAATAGGAACGCTCTCTCTCTGAAATGACCTGTGATTGACCAAAGATTTTTTAAAGCCTGAAAACAGAACCATTAGGAGTTT
This sequence comes from Sebastiscus albofasciatus, assembly GCA_916701655.1. NCBI lineage: Eukaryota > Metazoa > Chordata > Actinopteri > Perciformes > Sebastidae > Sebastiscus > Sebastiscus albofasciatus. Next base: position 3,815 of record CAKAOI010027582.1, on the reverse strand, counting down.
TTTTTTCTCAGAACACTTGAATTACAATATGCTGAAAGGTTACTATGGAATCTTTGCCAAACACTTGCCTGCTGCAGGTTTAAATAGTCATATGATATCATCTCATATCAATCGCAGGCCCCTGAACTTAATCGAAATTGTATCGTATCATATCGTGGCAGACTTTGTGATATCAGTAAATATTGTTTTGTTGAACAAAGAATCGATACAATATCTTATCGTGATGAAACTTGTGATTCACATCCCCACTAGATAATACTAGACAGATTCATTTTGGAGTTGAGAACTTGCTACAGTATCCCACTTGTGCAATATCTTGCATGGTGCTGCTGTTAGTAAGAAGTTGCAAGTATGATATGTATTGATTCTACAGTATGAACCGTGTAAGTAAAGGTAATAAATGATTCACAGGAACTAGATTTAACTAGAATCCTGAAAAAAGCAGCCATGTGCCCTCTATGCAGCTCAGAGGATGAATCCAAGATGGCCGGCAGTGCTTTCTTGTTGCCGTCCAGGGAGAGGGCAGCCCACAGCCCTGTGGCTGCTCCGCTCTGATGTCACAGTGCTCCCGCTGCCACTTGATGAATGTGGCGGGGCTGTGGCTAGGTGTCACCTCTCACCAAATGAGGCAAGGACAAGTGGCATTAGTGCTGTCAATGATCCTCTGACAGCAGAACAGACACAGCTTTCGCCGGGCTTTTTTTAAATAGACATCAAGTGTATTACAGGAGAAAGGAGGGGACGGAGACAGGGCAGAAAAAAGGAGAGACTTATGGGAGAGGCGGTGTCGCGGAGGGATGACGGGGTGCTCCGAGCGCTAAGTCCAATCACATAATCCAAAGAGACACTGTCAAGGGCGGGGAGAGAATGGCAACTAAGTGACAGAAAGCAGAGACGGGGACAGAGATACTGGTGCCATATTAGTGCCGAGCATATTCTGATGCCACCCTCAATTCTAACCAAACCTGACACATCGCTCTCGTTCCCCCACTCTCTCTGACTCTTCAAAGTAGGCTCTACCAAGTCACACACACACATGCGCACATGTACAGTACGCACAAACACACACACACACACACACACACACCAGTCCCTCGCAGCAGTAGTGGGTGTTCTGTCAGGCGGAGGAGCAGTACAGCAGCAGCAGCAGCAGCAGCCCACAGGCCCGAGGACAAGCTCAGTCAATCTAAATCTGGACTTTGTAGTGGAGCAGTGCTCATTTCCCCTCATAGCCCAGCTACTTGAGGTGATCCAAACACTGAAGTGTGAGGAGCTGTCACCTCCGATAAAATCCGGGACCAGCTCCATGCCTGCCTGCTCCCCCGGTGTGTGAGGGGTACATATACGTGTGTGTGTGTATGTGTGTGTGTGTGTGTGTGTGTGTGTGTGTGTGCGCATGTGTGTGCTTCTCTGACAGCGAGGAGGTTGTGGCGGGTGAATTCCAGCTGCCGTGATTTGCCTGGGGATATAGGTGCCACGGCTGGAGACTGGGCTTGACACCACAGGACTCGGGGTGTCTCACAGCGCTCTGATCACATGGGCGCCGGGGCCTTTCACATATTCACAGCTTACCCGGCGAGAAACTCACTCTCTCTCCAGGAGTGGGGCCCCCTTAAAGAGATTACCCACTGAGGTACCAGAACCAAGACTCCTATAAGACATGACCTAGAGGGGATATATTTGTAAGTTGCAACCAAAGCCTTTCAGAGATAACCTTCACAGATGAAGGAACTAAAGCTAAAGGCCCCTCAAGCCTTCACACTCTGCTGAGCTCGTCGCTAGCCCCGTGGGGACCGAGGAAGGATTGGAAGGGAACACATTCGGAGATTCTCCGAAACCAATCAGAAAGCTTTGGCAGCGTGTGACCTGTAACTCTCCAACAAACAAAAAGCTATACCTGCGATCAAACGGGAAGAGGAAGAGTACATTAAAGGACGAGTCCATATGTGTTCTGCTCCGTTTTTTTTCAAATGGAAGCACCCACTCAGCCATTGCAAAAGGCAGTGACGTAGGTTTCCAAAGTAAGCCAATCAAAGCTAATCAATGAGGTTATGAATAATGTGAACGCTAGCACTAGCTGAGTACAAACTAGCTGTGCTAAGTTTGGAAATAACTGAAAGGGTTAGTTCTGATTTTTTGAAGGGTTGTATGTATACTAACACGTTCTGCAAGGTAAAATGACTGTTTTGTGAATTGAGTCTGGTCCGATATAAAGGCTTCAGTTACTCTCAGAACTTTCTGTCTGACGGCGAGGTAAAGCGTCTGTGGACGAGAGCAGCAGGAAAATGTATTTTAGCCACCAAAACAAAATCTATATCAGTTTAAGTGTATGCTATATTTAGAATATTTTCACAGCTTTACCTCGCCATCAGACAGCCCTTTCTGACGGAGAACTGAAGCCATTATGTTGTGGTCTTCAAGACCAGGCCAGACTCCATTAAAAAAAACATAATTTTACCTCGCAGAACACAGGAGTCGCTGCTACCGCTGCATCGATTGGTTAGTTTGTTTGTGTTATTGTGTGACTTTCAGATCCAAACTAATGTGGCGTCCACAGCAGTACATTGATTTGCGACCGTGGCAATACTCCGGTCTGCTTCTCCAAACAGGTAGTGTGCCGACCGCCATCTAAGTTACCATATGAAACGTTAATACACTGACTGGATGTATATATGCTGTACATGCAGCAGCAGCATCATGCAGAAACCTACGTCAGGACACGTGGGAAAAAGATTTTAAAAGGGTTTGAGAAAATAGCATTTTGACACTAAAACATACTGACTTTGACCAAAATTTGAATGTTTGGATTTGAATACATTAGAAACACCACTGGGAAGCTACAGAATGATATAAAAACCTAAAAAAAACTAAAAAATAATGGACCCGCCCTTTGAGGTAAAGTGCAGAACAAAGAACAGGAACGAGGTCTGTTTCCCAGTGGGTGAAAAACTGCCTCGGAAAAAAAGTGTAATTTTCTGTGCAACCTGGCTCAAGCTCTGGATTTACATTGCAGCACTACATTAAGCAGTGTGTTATGTGCATAAACACATTCCAGTTGGCTGCATTTCCCTTCACAGCGAGAGCTTGCTCTTATTACGAGAAAAACCCGGAGAAAGATGGGGCGGTTGGAGACACAGAAGGGAATAACTAAGCCAAACTCACTCTTACATAACGCCTTCTGAGGCCGCGCTCGCGCCTGTGGGGTTCCGCCTGATGAACGGATACTTAATAACAAGTGGTACAGTGCCAAACCCAGTAGTCGGCGATATCCTCTGTGTATCCTAAGCCATGGATGAGCAAACTTGAATCAACACCCACACTCTCGACCATATACACACTATCGCAGGCCCATACACACCCTCATCTCATGCACACAAACATAGCACACAGTGAGAACAGTGGGAGCGGCCATTAAAGTGACAGACTAACAAAGTGATGCGGAGGCTACTGTTTCCATCATGCCCTGGTGGAGGAACAATCAGGCCTTTGTTCTGCATATGTCAGGCGGCACCTTGTTGTTTTTAAGGGGAGTAGCTAGCCCTCTTGTCTTTATTAAAAGGCCCTACAGTCTGCATCTTGTATCTTCCTCTCGGTGAATGTTGCAGAGTAAGTTCATCGTCAGACAGTCTGGTCTTTTCAGAGCTGATTACCCAAAGCATGTGTCCTCACTACGGGGGCTTGATGGGCCATTCTGCCACAGTGTGAGTAAACCAGCTGTACAAAGCCTCCCATGTACAGTGCTCAAATATCAAATCAACACATATGGTAACAAAAGTTGTTGTTTTTTTCTTTCTTGTGAATGTATAGTTTTTCTA
>CAKAOI010027581.1:0-20152 GCA_916701655.1 Sebastiscus albofasciatus | reverse complement strand
CAACATTACAAGTAAGTGTGACCAACCAAGATGATATCTATTTTATTGTCTGTTTCAAAACAGTTTAGAAAATTCTACTGAATCTGAAACTCTGAGTTTTGTACGATGAACTGTACAAAGAATTAAAAACAGAATTTGTTTTTTAACCTATATTGATCCAGGATGGTTCCAGCCTTAAAGTTTCACACATAAAATCACAAAATAACAGACCTAAAAACAAAACAGCAAATAGTTAGAAACATAAGAGACAAGTCACAAACTTAAGACGAACAGCAAATTACGAGTCAGTAGTGTCGTTGAGTAACAGGACAAGTACAGTCAGTGTTCAAATAGTTCCTAATCCTGTTTTTAAAATATTGCATGCTTATAAAATAATAGGGTTTGAAGTGTCTCTGTCGCTCATGTAAATGTTATTTGATTTGGGCTGTTGGAAAAACCTCAAATAACCAATAACCTGCCTGACTTTATATTTAATTAGAGAAGACATTACAATTACCCAGAAATAGTTTTTAAGGCAAAGGTCTGTTCTGTTGAGGAAATGAGTTACCTAATGTCTAAAATGGCTCAGCAACCAAATTATGAAGGTAAATATGTTGCAAATTGATTGAGTTTATGACTTGTGAGAACTAGTAGAACAAAAATCTGAAGTCATAGACAAAAACAAAACACGAGAGCCTGTAGAACAATTGTGAACTTTCCTGTGTTCTGAATGCAAAGTCACAGAAAAAAATATTCACAAATGTGTAGCTTGATATTTACATAAATACAATGATAGCTGCAAACTTGTAATCCAATATTTACTCATTTATTGTTTCACTTGATTGCATTTTCCAGTAGAACCACAACTCGGTGAATACAACCTCTCGATCTGTCACTGCAACTTCACAAATGTGCTCTCTCGCATCACAAAGTAATGAATCCGCGTGCCATGTCTTTTGCAACACTCCCTTTTAACACAAAACTCCCCTGTAACTGTGGACGTGAGAGAGCAGAGCAGGTTAGTTGGCTACTGGCTTCTAAATGCTAACGTAGCCTAGCTATGATGCTAACTTCCCGGTACAAACACTTGAATAGCCCTTATTCAAATCATTAGGCCCCTAAAAGTTGTAAGTTCCAGTTATTTCCCTTCCTCCGTTCATGTGAATGAGACCCAAACCGAGGCTAGAACGAGGGCTGGGAGGCGGGGTTAAAGGAAACGCTACTGTGCATGCTTTATGAGCCCAATGATACGGGTACTTTATCAATTTTTGGCATCATGTGCCACTGAGCCACTGGCCTTCCCCCCTCTCTGGTCTCTCACTTCTACAGCTACAAGTGAGTTTTGCAACACATTTATTGCAAGGAATGTTGCAAAAGTCATGGTGCGCAGATTCATTACTTTGTGATGTGGTGGAGAGGTTGTATTCACCGAGTCGTGGTTGTACTGGAAAATGGACCTGGGGTAAAAAAAAATGAATTAGTAAATGTGGGATTACCAGTTTGCAACTGTCATTGTATTAATGTAAATATTAATCTATACATTTGTGAATATATTTTTTTTTGTGATGAATTCAGGACACAAGTGTGTGAACATTTTCGGAGGGAAAATTTCAACATACAAGTTCACATTTTTCAATAAGGTCTCATGTGTTTTGTCTGACTTCAAATTCATGTGTTCAGATTTTTGTTCTACAAGTTCTCACATCAAGTCTACAAGCTCAGTCATTTTGAAACTTATTTACCTTCATACCAAATACATGAATTTATCATATAAATAATACAATTTAAATCTAATTTATAATTTAATAGACAAAGAACTCTTAATTTGTTTACAGAATAATTAGCTTTTAAAAATTAAGAGTTGTTTGTAGTTATTTTAAGGCGCAAGGAAGTAGAGAAGAAGTTACCTGCTACGGCTCAGCACAATCTATGCTGAACTACGGGAGTCTACAAATCAATACTGATCGTTGTGTAGGCACGACGCAGAAGTCTGACTTCAACATCACATTTGATATTAGAATACTTAGTACAGCTACAATGCACCAATATTGCTTTAGGTCAGGGCCTAGTGGGCTCCTTGATAGAACTGATATGAATACAGATTTTGTAGTAGTATTACGAGATTCATTTTAATCCTGTGGAATTTAATTTGTTTAAAGTATCTAAAATATGTAGTGGAGTCAAAGAAAGAAAATTTTGCACAATTTCAATTTTGTTTCTAGGCCATCGCCTTAGGGTTTGAGCCGAGTTTGTGTGTTTTCCACAGCTACCTGCTTGCAGTTGGCCTGGAGTGCGGCAGGATCTTGCTGTACAAGTGGAGCCCTGGCCAGGAGCCTGCTGGAGGACACGACTGGAGCAGCTGTGGAGAAACGGACATCTCGTATCCTTACAACACACACACGGTTCAGCTGAAGTTCATAATATGCGACTTTGAAAGGCCTCCAATGGCCACTGGCAGAAGATGTAAATGACAATGTGTCACAGTAACAGTAGTGTGGCTTCAGTTTGATAGCTAGTGAGAGGCAGAAGCTCTCGGTTATGTAGTATGGAGAGAAAAAAAGGCAGCAGGCTGCTTGATTTGAACGGCTGCGTTCCTTTGAGCTGGGCAGCAGCGAGGCATCGACAGGTACTTGTGTGTATTTCTGTGTGCGTTGTATCCCACATGTGTGTGTGAGTCATCGTCTGTAGAGCTCAGGAAGTGAATTGATGACGGGTATCTTTGTTGTGTATTTGTATCAGAAGGCTTCAGTGTTTGGCTTCAGTGCAACCACAACCACACTTTTGTTTAGGGGTGCTCCGATCAATCGGTCACCTATCGTTATCGGCAGATATTCGTTCTAAATAATTTGATTGGTCGTCTCTATAAAGGCCGATAAGAAGAGCCGATCAGATGACGTATGGATTCTGAATTGAAACGTTTTCAATACTCATTTGCCTGCTTTCTCGCCTGCTCTTTAATTAGCTCTGAGAGCGACACAGCTGGACGGACACACACACGGGCCTGGCACCAAGGAGCTCCGCGGCTGGTTCACCATGTGCAGCGGTAGTTTCACCGTCAAATCTGGCAAGAAAACTCACTGATAATCTTATAAAAGCGATATAGGCCTAAAGGATATATTATATATTAGGGGTGTCACAAGTTTGATTCTAGACCGTAGATTGCGTGCATCCGAAGGAAAAACATCAACACTTCAAAGACGACACGGCGTATCTTACCGGTCGTCTGCAGCTCAAAGACGACACGGCGTATCTTACCGGTCGTCTGCAGCTCAAAGACGACACGGCGTATCTTACCGGTTGTCTGCAGCTCAAAGACGACACAGCGTGTCTTACCGGTATTTGTCTGGATTTTGTCTAATGCTTGTTCTGTCATCAGAGTCGTTTCCCTTCATCACACGTACTTTCTCAGACAAAGCCACGCTTTGACGGTCAAGAGGCTCCGCTGGAGGCCGAGGACCGGCCGAGTAGGTCGAGAGAACAAGATGGACGGACAGACTGACGGAGAGAGTGGAGTCGAGGAGGAGAGCTCCTGGGTCCAGCTTGCCAGCGCCAGCGCCGACCACTCTGTCAAAATCTTCAACATCAACAAACGGGCTCTTTAGCACCACCAACAGTGACACTATTATGTCTCTCGCACGCAGAGAGACACTTGGACTGAGGGCCACAGGCCTGACTGTGGCACAAAGGCCACAGCTGCTCGCTGGCAAGCCATTCACTCCCTGTGACAGCCAGTTAAGTCATGGGTCAGTCGCAGGACAAATCCACAGCACACATGCCCCGCAGTCTGTCTGCACACAGCTGAACAGATTTGATGGGTGGAAGCAAGATGGTGAAAACACCATGACCCTTGGGTGGTATTTTGCTTAGACACTTCAAAGTGTTTTAGATCCAGAGAAGACAACGCTGCTGGATATCTGTACAGATTGCATATTTAGACCTGTTATCCAAGTAAACATTTATATGGTGAACGGATGCTTTTCAGTGACAAATTAAGGAAGTTAATCGCACTTAAGTATGGTGTGTATTTGTTTTCTGACAAATTAATTAAATGTTTTTTATATCCAAAATCTAAAAAGTCTTTGGTCTCTCAATGAAGTTCTTCTGGAAAAGTGTGTAGCAGAGCCATGACTTAAAGGGCCGTATACTCGGATTGCCCCGGTAGTCTGCGTTACACGGTGTTCAGGCATCCACCAATTACCTACATGTACCATCCGCCCTCACCGTCGTTTTACTTGTTTTTACAGAAATAAAACCCATTTAGTTCATTTTCGTGTATCAGTGCCGTGTTATCAATACACAGTCGGACGACGAACGATACAAACTGAAAGTCAAAGTGTCTGCTCCGTACAGCACACAGTAGCAGGAGTCTGATTTCACACACACGGTACGAGAGAGAGTTGACAGACAAGACGATGGCGGAGGATTTGGTGTCAAAGTGAAAAGCAAAAGTGCCTATTTTGAACCATAGCGTTAAAGTTGTTTGCAGTCGATGTGCGCGGTGCAGCAGCGCCGGGTGGAAACCTGCGGCCCCCTAGCGAAAGCTCGACCGGGTATCGGGTACCTCTGTTTCAGGTGCTAAATGTGAGATTGGGAGCACTTCTATTGCCTCCACACAGCTCTCAACATGGAGACAGCTGAACCGGCGGCTCGCAGCTAACAGTGAAAACAATGGCAACAGTGCTGACATCAATAACAGTGTTTACCTGGGGGGGTGGGACCCAGAGGGTGGGTACTATGCTTCCACAACAACGTCGTCGGTTGGGATGGCGTTATCAGCTGTATGAAAGCAGTGCAGAGTGGCGGCTGCACACTATGTAAACAAAGCACAGAGAAGCTCGGATTACAACACATATAATGGGAGAGTGACATCATTCTCTGCTCAGGTAGACATTACTCCACTATATCTTTATAGAAAATACAGTATATCTTTATAGAAAATACAGTATATGTTTTAAAGTAATGCTCTGGATATCATATAGAGCTCCTTTAATGTATGTTTACGTCTTCCAGGCAGCCGGTGGTTTCCATTTATTTTTGTATGAAAAACAATTTGCAGACTCTTGAAACTTCACAATCAATTACAATTATGCCAAACTTAACATCAATCAAGTCTGCATTTATTTTACATTATTATTATTATGAGGTAACACAGACTTTTCAAAACAATCTGCATTTACAACAATGGAACTTACTTTCCTACTTTGGGAATCACATGAATTTGAAAATTGTTGTCAGTAAGTGTAAATGAGTCGTAGATGGTCCATTACAGGCAGGACTTTAAACATTACAGTAGATTAAGATCAATCAATGCAGGACTGTCCAGTTATTGAACACAGCAGCTTAAATAGATTAAGGTACAACCTGCTTTTGGAGAGCGAGCGGAACTCTCAAGGACAGAGGAAGACTAGGTGTTAGATTTACTATGGGCTTAGCTGAGTGTGCCGTCATTATACGTCAGCCATAAATTTACCTGCAGGAGATTGTAACTACTGGCCATAACTCTCTCTCTAATCACGTATCCTGGTATGTATTGGAGGCATCAGTCAACCCACACCGCACACGCTCCGCCAGGAAAGGGCTGTTTTTCAAACAGTGAAATGAGGTTTTGGGACAATATGGCCATATATCAGGGGATTTTCCACATCATATATAACATAATGTAATTATTGAATCATTATCAGTGATATTTCAATTTTAAACATGAATGATCATCTTTGCTGGGGGATTTTCATCAACACGTCCGTGCGAGGAGCTCTCTCGGCTCTTTTGCTCTGACTAGCATACTAATACGCGGGGCATATGCTCCTTCTCAAATGTCCTCTCCAATGTGCCCTTGACCACTCGTCTTGATGAGGTTAGATTGCCATAATGTGGTACTGAGGAGGGATTAGAAGCCGTGTCGGAAAATCCTTGAATGCTGCAGATTAATGGGGGAAAATGGTGACCAGTGGCGCAGGTAATAAACCACTGACAAAAGGTTACTGACACTTCAGAGACACTGCCGTAGAGAGGGATTTGAACGAGGGAATACTGTAAATGAATATATCATTATGGGCAAATAGTCTGATTTGAATGGAAATTGGCAGATCTTTTTTATAGCATTAATTAAACAATATAGGTAGTGTGTTATTAAATAATAATAATACAAATTGTGACATTGCAGCCTTCGTGAGACAGACAAAGATGAAGAATGTGTCGGAATGATTTTTTTTAACAGTAAAATTTGTATTGTTAGTGTGCTGCATGTGTATATCTATTTATGTATGCACGGTGTGCCTTACTGTAGTTTGTGAATGAGTCATACGTCAGTGCACATTATTATTGTGTAAGGGAGTGTATGTATTTTTCTGCCTCAATGCTTCCTGCGGTATATTAAGACTTTTTTCGTCTCCGACCGAGCCTTCCTTTCTCCAATGGAGCCATCACACGTGAAGGAGGATACACACACACGACGCTTCCCTTCCACTGACGTCCAGGTCAACTTAATCAACCCGCCTTCCATTTGCACAGCATGATCCCACTGAGACAAGAGAGAAGGTCACGCTTTTACGCACACTGGAGCGGGGTTCTTCCTATGGAAGCAGCTCGGCAAAAAAATCTGTGATTATCTTTGAATCAGTAAGCAGCAGCGGAGGCATACTGGGTTTAAAAGCTTTAGTTCACTTGAGTCCCCACTGAGATTTATGAACAACAATTACAGCTATCACAAGGTTACCGGTTGTCCCGCAAAGTCATGTAGAATATCAGCTGTTTAAAGAAACAAGGCGTGACTCACAAACCCCCCCCCACTAAAGTAGGGCCAAAGGTTTTGCCCTTTTGGAACTAATGGAATTAGTCTATAGAGCGAAATCTAGCTTGTTATTAGCTCACCTTCCTCAGGACTAGACCACACTGTCAGCCATCAGACCAAATTTGAAGTTCCCAAGTTAAATAGTTTCCGAGTTGTACTCTGGAAATGAAATTGAAGTCGAAGAATTCACAGTTTTTGGCCAAAATTGCAAAAATGTTGAGCACCCTGGCCTTCTAACCCCCAAAAGGCACAACTACACCACACTGTCAACCATCATACCAAATTTGAAGTTCCTAGGTTAAATAGTTTCTGAGTTCTGTTCCGGAAACGAAAGTGTGACACTCGAACGGACGGACGGAAGGATGGACGGAAGGACACGCGGAGTGCTATATACCCCCGACTACGTTGTCGCGGGGGTATAATAATATGACAGTTTTGGAAACATGCTTATTCTCTTTCTTGCCGAGAGTTAGATGGGTAGATCAATACCACTTTCATGATGTAGCTGACTGGAGCTAGAGGAGGTGGTTACCTCAGCATAGCATACAGATTAAACAGGGGGAAACGGCTAGATTGGCTTCTTCTAAAGTTTATAAAATATGCCTACTAGAACCTCTAAAGCTCTTTCTCTCCTAGCTTCATAGTTAACATAGAAACATGAGAGCAGAATCAATCATTTCCTCTAACTCTGAGCAAGAAAGCAAATAAGCGTATTTTCCAAAAGGTCAATCAATATGTTTTTTTGTTCATCATTACGAGCAACCCTTTCACATCGTCATTATTTTCAGTGTCACTTGTATATATACACTAAGTAGTTTATAGTCACTTTAAAGATTCGATTCACCCAAATTATAAAAACATATTTTCTCATTTGCCTCTGGTGATATAAGTATTATAGGAACTATTTTATCAGTAGAAAGAAGTTCCAATGAAAACTATTCACAGTGAGGTCAGAGGATTGCCGGAGAAACAGGGCCACTGTTTCTTGAAATACAAGTTACAGCTGAATATTTTAATTTTTTCCAAAGCTGTGAGCACCACTAACAGTAATACTTCATTGTATTATGACTTCCAAAACATGAACAGTGCCACTTTCTAATAATTCTCCCTTTATGACAGATTTGTAAGTTGTAAATAATGGCTTAATAATAACGGCTTAATCATTTACTGATGCTTTATAGAAAACATTTAACCCATTAATAAGACATGGACCAACATAGAGGTAGACTATGGATAATGAATTCAGACTGCTCAATCAGAGTATGTGAACTGCACTAAAGAGACTGTTCCTTTAATGATATTTTAAATTTTTAAATTGTAACTATTTATTCTATTCTATTTTTAGCGTGCTTTTAGCTTATTTATTAGTGCTCTTAATTATTAGTTAATTACTTTATAGTTTTCACCAATTGTTTTGCACTGAATTTCTGAGTGGTGGATGTAAGAAACACAATTTTGTTTTTATGTGGAGCATAAAAATGACAAATAAAGGAATCTTGAAGAACAACTTTCAGATTGCTGGGTTGTGAAAGATTCCTCCGCCAGGTGTTCATCCTTGTTTTAGCTTTTTGATTTGTAAGGAAGACCCTTTAAATGGACCACTTCAAGTAAAATTCCAGGATATGTAAAGTGTCTGTTACTTACAACAAAATGACAGTAGAGGATTCAGTCCTAGCCAGCTGCTGCGTGGCTTCTCCTCAACAAGGAGTGCAGTTTGCAACCGCGTCTAGCATCCACCTGCAAAACATTTGAAAGTGAGGATGAAGAAAAGCTCTGACAACAGGACACGTGCACTCACAGATATGGATGACACACACAGTGACACTTTCAGTAACCCACTCAGACACACACTTATCCCCTCCATCCTGTTTGCCACTGGGTTCCTCCTTACAGTTCAATTATTTATCGACCTCAAAAAGGCTTTTCATTACAAATTGTTTCTCCTTTGCAGTGTGTGAGGGCAGGAGGCAGCCTGCGCTCTGTGTGTGCCTTTTGGTGTGCCAATTAAGATACTTAATGTTGACTGGCCAGTGTATCACATGGGTGCACTTGCCTCCATTGTTTTGTTTTCTGCCTTTGAAGTGAGAGATCAACAAGATTTTTCGACTCAGTGGCAGCATTTTTTAACAGAGCACTGTAATGCCACGTAAGTGTGTGTGTGTTGTGTGTTTTGGTCTTACCTCACAGACCTGGCAAGCTGCACCACATGAAAGTAATTATTTCTGTATCCAGCGAGCAAACAGCAGAGGTGTTTCTTTAACTGTGGATGTCTAGTAGCAAGATTGATATTCGTACTAACAAATTAACACAAATTCTAACCAACAGCGAACACGATTTTGTTCTCTTTTTTTGTCTGTCAGTGGGAGTATTCATGGCTCACTGTCACACTGCCATAACTTACTGAGACACTTGAATCGAACAGAGCCATGGGTAATGTTATTAATAACGCTTGTGCTTTTCCTACTATGATAAGTCTGTTTTACGAATGCCTCATATTGCAAATATATATATATATATATATATATATACATATATATATATTTTTTATTTTTCGACATACTATAATATGACATTTTTTTTTCGACATTCTATGACTTTTTTTGACAAACTATACTGTGACATTTTTTTCTTTTTTCAGAATACTATACTATGACTTTCTTTTTTGACATATCCTGAAACATTTTTCAAATTTCTTCGACATACTATGTCTTTTTTTCAACATACTATATGACTTTTTTTAATTTTTTTTTCGACATTCTATAATATGACTTTTTTTGACATACTGTACTGTGACATTTTTTTATTTTTTCTAAAAAAATATACTATGAATTTGTTTCAAAATACTATACTATGACTTTTTTTTCAATATACCATACTATGACGTTTTTAATTATTCCACATAATATACTATGCCTTTTTTTCAACATACCATACTATGAGTATTTTTTTTTAATTTCTTTGACATTCTATACTATAAGATTTTTTTTTTTTTTGGACATACAATGACTTTTTTTCAACAGTTAAGTATGTCAAAAAAAAATCAGAAAAGTCATAGTATAGCATGTCATAAAAAAAGACAGTTATTAGTGTACATAATGTCAAGAAGAGGAGATAAACAACAACCTTTAGGAGCACTTTTATGGACTTTTACGCACAGCCGGTGTGACGGCTGAGTGTGGATAGATAGGAGTGCAGATCATGACACCTTACCGTTTCAAAAATGAAGGAAGGCTTGTCTGGAAGAAGAGCTCCACCGTCACCACGGTCCAAACAAAACACCTCAGGTATTCTGACAACCTACCATCATGTCCAAAAGGTTCATAACTCACAAAGCTTGTGAGAAGCTCTCCGGTCCTCCTTGAACAGAAGCATGGTGCGTTTCAGCCGGATACCTGCTGGCTTCAGTCAGCCTTCAACCTCACACAACTTTGTGTTTATTGACAATTTTAACTTCTTCTTGGAGCACAAGTCCTTTTTTAACAGAGACTTAATCCATCCAGGTTTGAGGGCACTTTGCATGCACTGTCAGCTTCACACTATCAACACTTCTCCATGTGTATGACTGTAGCTAACAATGAGCTCACATGTTGTTGTCATCAACAGCACCTGGGCCTACTTCTTCTTCTTTGGTGTTTATTGGCGGTTGGCAAACCAGCTTATAGGTGCATTACCGCCACCTACTGGACTGGAGTGTGGAGTAGTAGATTGGAAGGAAAAAAATAAAATACAAATAAACAAATAAAATTAAATAAAATAAATTAAAAAACAAAAAAAATAAATTAATAATTATTATTAATAATAATAATAATAACAATAACAATAATAATAATAATAAAAATAATAATAATAATTCAATTCTCTCCATTATTCCTGTTGCCCTTAAGTAATTAATTAGAAGATTGAGTACTTTCTTAGATGTCTTTCCTAGCAGATTCCCCATTGTAATATTTCCATCATCTACTCCTGAAAGCAATTCCCCTCTTTCTTTGTCATACTTGTTGCACTCTATAAGAACATGTTTGACAGTTTCCAGTTTATTACAGTGCGTGCATAGTCCAGTTGGGTGCTTGCCTATTCTATGGAGTGTTTTGTTTAATCCTGTATGTCCTATTTTCAGACGGGTAAAGCACCTGGTCCTAGCCATGGTCCTAGCACTTAGCCATTCTTCCAGGCAATCCCTCAACAACCACCCACCTCATAAACTCCCCCTGTCGACATGGAGCTCCTCTGTTGCCCTGAGCTGTTTCACATAGTTTTAGATTCCTGTAATAATCTTGCATAATAATAATAAAGATCCAGACCAAAACCTCAGCGCCAGCTCTAATTTCAGTTTTATCCCAGCACAGACTGTCTAAGATGGCTCATCTCAATGTATACAAGATCCCTCTCCAACAAGACATATTTATTTAAATACAGAAACAGAATCCTGGCTACAACCCGCAGGATCACAGTCAGTTTGCTGAATTATGCCCTCCAGATTAGGACTATGAAACCATGTCTCATATCTCATATTCTGTGGAAAACAATAGTATCTTTGAAAACATTCACTCTGGTTTGTGTCAGTATCATAATACTGAGACAGCCCTTCTCAAAGTCACTAATGGCTTTTTAATGAATGCATGTGTTCAATTATTGTGCTGCTGGACTTAAACCTGCAGTAGACAGAATATTTTTGGCATTATTGGGCAAAAATTCCATAATAACCTTTCAGCATATTGTAATTCAAGTGCTCTGAGAGAAAACTAGACCTCTGCACCTCCTCATGGCTCTGTTTTCAGGCTTTAAAAAATTCTAGCCCGTAAAGGGAGACTTTGGCCAATCACAGGTCATTTCAAAGAGACAGTGTTCCTATTGGCTGTTCAGTCAATGGAGGCAGCTGTCAATCACTCGCAAACTCTGACCAAACGGTCAAACTAGGCAGCGCTGATCAAATATAAATTAATATTCTGTTACTGTAATGCCTATTTCTCTCCTCAAATGTTTTCAGAAACATCTTGTAGTGTACTGTTTAGCTGTAAAATTAGAAAGTTTGCTCCGGCTGGTGGGCGGTGCTTGGTATTTCCTCAACTGATCTCAACATGGCTGGCAGGTCACAAAAAACGTGGTCGCGACGCGCAAGCGCTCCCAAGCGCTTATTTTCCAGGGCACGATGACTGCGCTATGAAATAAGAATAGTTCAACTTTGGAACGCTGCATGTCATGTGACAAGGAATAGCCAATCACAGCTGGCAAATATCTTTTCTTTCTTCCATAAATATCAGTCTACTGTAAATAGATGGAGAAGTTAATCATTTTAGTGCAGGGCCACTAGATGCTACTAAAGAGTGACATTTTGCTGATTTCACCCTCAGCAACTTTAAAAGTGCAGGTTGTGGACTGATTTCTTCATTGATCGACTGCTTTTAAATCAAGATTATGAATGCAAACATACTTTGGAGAACCACAGGAATGACTCTAATACATCAAAGATTATTTTCAGTCTCACTTTATTTAACGATGATGTGAAAAGTAAAGGCTGTCCATAACATTCAGACAATAAAAGAAGAATGTTATTCAAATCCCCCCATAACAACTAATGGCTCCAAAAAAATATTCAGGTGTTCCAAGTGTGATACTTATTTTATACAACTTTTTCATATCTATACCTCATCTGTACATAACATAGTTACAGATACTGTAAATTAAAAAAAAAATGACTTCCAAGTATCTTTGTGGTATATTCGTGAAATATTTCCTATGTAAAAATGAGAATGTACGTAAAGATCTTTTACATATACATATATATAGTTCTCTATTCTTTCTGTAATAAGAAAACAAGTTATTGCCCCTCTTGAACATGTTGCATTTAACGTAGGTTTTGTTTTCCATTTTAAACTCTTAATTGAACTTAACTCCATGTGATACCACATATCAAACTGACAGAACAGTAACAGTATGGACCTGTGTGTTTTTTCCACTAAATATATACGTCATATTGTTATATTTTTGGACATGTATGTTTCGTGTTCTCCAGAAACCCTGATGATGACACATACAAAGATATAATTATATACGTATATGTCACTTTGATCTGCAAACTGAAAAGGTAAAAAGACCTGTGGCAAATACAAACCATCGGCATGACGTTATTTATTACAGGAAATTATGAGCCCTTGACCTATCACAATTGCATTTGAACAATTTCTCATCCATTTTTCATCCAAAAAGTTTGAAATGAATCTTACTAAAAACCAAAAAAAAATCAGGGCACATCTTTTAAAAAACAGAACGATACCTGATGATCTGCATTTGGCATTTTTAGATGGACTAAAAAAAGTCATTTTGTAATTTGGTAAATGCCAGGAGTGGGTTATTAGGATTGATCGGTTGCTACTACTTTCACTTTATTGCCCTCAGTGAATAACTGCTAAACCAGTAGCATAGTCGATATGATGATGTTGAGTTTGTCCACTGAGAATCTTGGCATTGACATGTGTGAGCTGATCAACAGGTTAAAAGAAATCCACGTTTTGTAAGGAAACGTAAAAATCTAATTGTAGGTGAGAAGATGAAACGACAGAGTGGATTTGTCACAACAGTTGCAAAAACAGAGGTAACTCTGTGAATTATACATTTCATTTCATGCCGTCTTGAGAAAGCCAAATACCAAATATTCCATACATGGACACCATCATCGGGGTATCAGCAAATTGTACACAATCACATATAATGTAATATATAAAATGTGCAGTTGGTTTTTCTTCTCCTGAAGGAAGAACCAACCCTCTGACAATGTCTCTCACTCACTTGTCAAGTGACCGTGATTCTCTGGTTGGCAAAGGTGCGGGAGAAGCCGTGACTCCTTGGAGGTCTGTGCTCGGGGTTTCCCTGCTCCTGTGCTCAGCAGGGGCTGGAAGGGGAGGAGCTCTCACGGGAAGTCACCCTGATATGTCCGGTAGCAGACGGATCTCTGCGAGCTTGTCTCCCACGCCGACTCTGTATCCTTGACTGGCCTTTCGACTGAAGCCAGTGTGTATGATCAGACCTCAACTTGTAGAGGAAATCCACTCCAGCTGAAGTAGAGCTTTCACTAAGTTCCCACACTGTCCCATGCATTGAGGCGTTGAATTTAAATAAATCTATGACACGTTGTACAATTTACAGATGTGTGGCCAATGTTGTAGTTTGCTGGGTCAGCGCCAATTCACCCTATTTATGTCCTGCAGGCTACAAAATAAGACAACAGGCACAGCGTTCGACAAACGCCTTAAAAACTAAAAACCAAGACACCAATGGTGAAACATATGCTAAGAACAAACCTTCTCACACGCCACAAAAAGTCATTTTTTTTGTCCGCAGTTTGCTTTTCTCCTGCATGAGGACAGTTTACAAAAAAAAAAAAAGGACGACACTGTGTCGATGACCGTTTTGCTCAGTGCAGCCTTCTCGGGCCCAGTTCAACGGCACTGAATTACATTTCCATAGCAACTGAGGTATGTTCACTGTTGCTAAGTGTGAAGTGATTTTTCTTGACACTCGATATGACAGAAAGCCCTGTGTCTGTGCTTTATGCTCTATCACTGTGACCAGCAGTGGTGTCATCACCGTCTTGGAACTGAAAGCTACAGCCGGTTGGGGCTTATTACACGAGGCTCCCGTGTCTTCATCGTCTTTACTACCGCTTGTGGAAATTCAGGTCAACCATTTAATCCAAACTAGCTGTGGAACTGGTAGACCTACATCCTTTCCAGCGTCACTTCTTGAGTGTTATTTCTTCCGAAGAAGTCATTGTGCCCTTTTGCCATTGACATGAACCCCGTCGCCCGTGTCTGTGCTGGTTAGCTGTGAGGGCTCGATCACATGGACATCTTAACAGTCTATGGAGACCACTCTGTGGGGATCAATATGACCAGGCCAGCCACTAATGCCTTGTCTGAAAAGCACCTGAATCCATAAGGTGCTCTCTTGAGTTTTAAGTGTACATCTGAATGTGTGCATTTCTTGGCATATAACACACATAAATAACATCTGTGGAACACTCTTGTGGTGCCTTTTAGCTCTATTTTCTAATATATGCAGCCTTGGAGACCTGTTAAAAGGCATAGCATCAATATTCTGAATTACATGCTTTCTGAGGACATATTAAGCAAGTTGTAAAATATGAAAGGCCTATGCAAAGTCTGATGTGAAATCTGATGAAACCACTGGTGCAAATTTAGCAAAGTGTGTCTTACTCCAAGTTAGAGGAACGGGTCTCTGGTGCCCCTTAATGTCCTGTGACTCACAAGCTTTGATGTATCTTACTTTGTTGCCCATAAGCTAATTTATCAACAGTTACGCAAACCAATTCAGATGTCTTTCATACGTGTGTCTAATTCTTTGTAGGGTCATAATTTCCTGCCTTTGCTCTACACTTAGAGCCCCTTTAATTGTCCATTCACAGCATATACAAAGCTTACAGTACATCAAAGTCAGAAATGATGATATTTACATGTCTCCACAAGAATGGGAAGGGGACGGGGAGTAAAGTGGATGATTTCCTTTGTTGGGTTTTGTAAATTCCATGTCTCCTCACAGGTATCCAGTCACTGAAGCAGTGAAATACTTAGATGACAAGCTCGCACGTCGCCGCAAGCACATACATACAACAGATAAGGAACAGAAACAGACAATCCCCTCTGAAGCAGATAAGGCTACACGTCAGGTCAGGGCTGGTCCACCGCTGTTCTGCTATTGGGGTGTCAGTGTGTCTGTGCATGTGTGTGTGTATTTGTGTATGTTTGTGTTTGTTTGACTGTGCATATGTGTATATGCCTAGGCAAGGAGAGCAGATGAACAAGGGGACATTGCTGTGAATCGTGGGAGTTTGTAAAGGTCATCCAGTGCCCACTCTGTCTCCTCCCACCCCTTCCTGACTGAGGGTTTCAGTTCTCAAGAGAGGCCGGGGTGAAGAGGTACGAAGAGTGATACTCGGCCTCCTCCCCCCACCCCCCCACCCTCTCTTCTCCCCCTGTCCTCCTTGTTCCGAGACAAAATACGCACATACGCTGATGATATCAGTCTGTTTGTTGTAGAAAAAAAGAACCATATATGTCTCCTCTGCAAAGAGCCAGGTGGGGGAGTGAATGAAGCTCACAGGCCAGAGACCATTACCCGGTAGGAGGGGGGCATGTGTCTGTGCCGTGGGCTGGAACCAGGGCTGCCGTTGGGGCTGGTGCAGCTGGCATCAACCCCTCCTATGGAAGGTAAGTAGGCATGGTGCAGGATGGGCAGCTGCAAGGACAGTCGGCGCTGTATGCTGCAGATAGAGAAGGAAAATTACAATGTAAGAGACAGAGAGTTATTAAGTACATTTACTCAAGTACTGTACTTAAGTATAATTTTGAGGTACTTCATGTGCATATTTAGATTTCTTTGTGACTTATATCTTTGACCCCACATTTTTCTGAAAGCTGTAGTCACCAGTCACTTTGGAGATTATGATTTTACCAACCCTATTGACAATAATGCACTCCCTGTGCCTAGTCTGATAGTCTGTAGATATACAGCCTATAAATAAGATATATTTTAATAAAATACAGTTGTATCGACAGAATACAGTAGAGCACAGAAGCCATTTCCATGCCGCAAGGCAGATGAGCGCTTGCTTCTGCCTGTCTTTTCACATGAGGAGCAAGATCCCACGCATCTAAGCAGGACGTCAGTTGAGTAGGCGGTCCTCAATATGACCCAGGACACATTTGTGTTCACACTGCTAAAAGAATGTGGCCACACGTGGCCCAGACCACCTCTTAATGTGGTCTGAGTGATCGGATCTCAATGCATCCTCAATGTGTCTTGAGTGTGTTCACACTTGTATTTAGAGCAGTCCACTTGTGATCGGATCACCCAAGACGCATGTTAATACCAGGTCTGAACATGGCCAAACAGTACTTTCCGTCCAACTACATGAAGAGCATAAAACTTTCTGCATTGGCTCCAAACACTTTCATGTAAAAGTGCTGCAAAATCCAATATGAATGTAATCATTCTGGATACCAGGTTAGATTTTACACTTACTACATGAGATAAAATGATAAAAGATTATGTATCTATTGTTAACTATAAATTACAATACCCTATCGTACATAAAGTAATCAAACTCTGCGCCAACAAGCCCGCTTCTTATCAATACTAAACACTCACCTCCAGTTTATTTCATGCATTGCTAATTACTGACAAAGGCACAAGGGAAAGACACAAGGGACAACGGTTTGGTGGATTTCTACCACAGTCCAGATTAAGGTGATTAAGATTTTCACAATTTTTGTTCGGCACTTTTTAAATGAAGTATTACACCCAGCTACAGTACGGTGATAAAACTGGACAGTAACATAGAAAAATGGATCACAACAGACAGGCAAAGTATAGTTCATACGAGCCCTCAGCAATTCTTCTAATTGTTTTTCCTGTATTCTTTAGCACCCTCTTTCCCTTCTTCACTTCTCCTTACTAAACCCCTAATCCACCGTGCCTCTCAGCTTCTGGGATCATCTGACAAAAAGAACATTTCATGCTTCCGCCTGCTGTGACAGTTCGCACCCTACCTCGCCAGTGCTAGCGCCACTGCCAGCCGTTTGCAAGAAAATTACATAACCAAATGCCAGTTATGTAAAAAATTAAAGGGAGGGGGGTATGAAATCCAAGCTCATTCAGTGATAGACCTAGAAAATGTCTTAATTAGGTGAACTTTGAAATATTAATGGTCCTCAGGCCTAGTCAGTTATCCTGACCTGTTCTTTTTGTGATGGAAATACAATCTTCCTCGCTCATGGAGGAAATGTTTTTTATCATATATGACATAGACACTATATTTAACAACATGCACCTAGGCGTGTGACTTTCGCTAGCATTCGTCATGTCACAAAGTGTTACCATTCGTCCGCCTATACCTTTACTCTCATTTCTCACTTCTTTATATTTGTCTCTCCTTTCTCTTCTCTTTCTCTCCGCTGCCTCTTCATCTCTCTTCCCTCCATGTGATCAAACATTTATGCGGCATGGGAATAGCTCCGAGTGTTCCTTTACTTCTGTTCTCCTCCCTGTCTATTTTCAGAGCTGCTTCCAATGCGAGCTGTAAATCACTGGTTACATAAGCCTCTGTGAGTCTCTACCTCTTTCTTTCTCTCCTCCTCCTTATCTCTGCCTCTCTTTCCTATCTAAACATCCTTCTCTCTTAATCCAACTTCTCTCTGTAACTGCCCTCTCTTCAATATTTTACCCCCGTTGTCTGCCGTCTCTCCCGTCTCCATCCATCTGTCCCTCTACGTTGTGCATTCTTCTCCTGGGTCTAGTTAAACAAGCGTGGGAGGGAGAGCTCTCAATGATGCATGAAGTGTCCCCCCATTGATGAAGTCAACATCCCTCAGCTTCGCTTCCTTATGAATAGTAAGTGAATGTAGATCAGCATTTGTCGCATGAGTGTCATCTTCTTTTGCAAGTTGGGACAACAAATCAATCAGCTGCAATACCTACGTATGCATACATGTGCACACACGTGTTTGTATGTGTTTGACTGTGAGTATGTTATGCTGCATGGTGGGAGGATATACATACACTCTATGTGTTTATATGTATGTTGATGTGCGTGGGAGAGAAAAGTACAGAACCGGTCCATGCTTTCGCAGGGCTCTGTTGCCAGAGCAACCGTCTGAGAGCTGCTGGTGGTTGCGATACGTGTGACGTTTAGTCTGATGAAAAAGCTGACAAGACGGAGGGGAGGGAGAGGGGGACACGGGGGTAGAGGTGCTGAAGAAATAGGAGAGCTCACTGTTCGGGCGAGTTGATATCCTCCAGGGGACCTCTGTTTATTCTGGAAGGATCCATGGAGCCCCACTGCGCCTGAGGCTTCTGCTCCAGGTGGTTCTTCAGTATCGACTTCTCTCCATCTGCATTAAAACACATGTAGGTATCGTAAAAAATAGGTTGTGTCAAATGGGCTGTCATACTTAACTGCTCAGGTGTTGTAAGTTGCACGTGCCAGGTACCTGAGACATGACTTTATTAAAGGAATTCTTCACCCACACAATGACCATTAATATATCAATTACTCACCCCTTGTTACCTTGAATTCTTTAAGATAACTTTGTCTCGTGCAGTCGCATGCCTCCGCAGTGAATGGAGGAGTAAATCCTTGATGAATTGAAGTAAAGGGGGGCCGCATTTCACAGCAGCAAAACTATATCAAAACATCCGTTTACTGACTCTCAAAAAATAATAACTCTTGCACTTATTGGCATGGAAATCATACATTAACATTACCAAAGCAGCTGGGAACTAAAAACAAAAATCTTATCTTCTCTCTAGGTTACATGGTGGAGAGGAGGTCATGTTGCTCAGGCTCTGTTTGTTTGGTGACACCCGGAAGCTGCTTAAAATCCTCCTGGATCCATCTCTTCAGATATGTTCACACTATAGGTATCATTTTTTTTCATAATGATTGTCTATGTTGTAATTTCATTATTACTCTGTACATATGACATCTATTGCACGTCTGTCCATCCTGGAAGAGGGATCCTTCCTCAGTTGCTCTTCCTGAAGTTTCTTCCATTTTTTTCCTTGTTAAAAGGTTTTTTTTTCTCATCCGATGAGAGGGTCGTACTGTAAAGGACAGACGGTGTCGTATCCTGTACAGATTGTAAAGCCCCCTGAGGCAAACTTGTAATTCGTGATATTGGGCTTCACAAATAAAACTGACTTGAGTCTTAAATAGTAACGTTTTAGTGATGTGTTTGGGAAGTAGTGAGCCTATGACTGGATAAATGAGACTTGGATTATACTGCATGAGTTGTGTGAGAGTTTGTAAACAGATGTTTTGATATAGCTTTGCTGTGGTTAAAACGTGGCCCCCGTCTACCTTACTTTTCTCCATTTTTTGAGACTTTGTTCACCGCGGAGGCATTCTTCAAGGATTCAAGATAACACGGGGTGAGTAATTGATATACAAATGATCATTTTGGAAGTGAAGTATTCCTTTAAGGGGAGTTTCAGACCAGCCTTTGGCCCTAATACCTGAGCGTGAACCCAGATTTGTTTCTTTAAATGTTTAGTAGGTCAGAAGAAGGTGCTTCTTGTTGTTTATGCACTTATTTTGCTCCTGAGGCCATGCAAAAGGCAATACAAATCTGTTAATGCATGGCATGTCAATATGTACCTACCAAATGAATGTATTTCCTGGTTTGAGAAGGTTTATATCAATGCAGATGTGCGTTTTCACTGCACACAGCACATTCACACCACAAACTTATTTTAATAGTGACCTGAAAATATGTCATCCATGTCTGTCACCTGACTGGATTTCCAAAAAGGAAACAGATTGCATAATGTATTACATCACATATGCATGGTGATATTTCAAGCACAGGT
>CAKAOI010027580.1:0-29586 GCA_916701655.1 Sebastiscus albofasciatus | reverse complement strand
GAAAGATAAAGTTTGAAAAATGCTGGAAAAAAGACTCTGAAAAATGTCTGAAAAAAATTTTTGAAAAATGTTGGAAAACAAAAGTCTGAAAAAAGTCGGGAAAAAATGCCTGAAAACAAAAAGTTTGAAAAATGCTGGAAAAATGTTGGGAAAAAAGTATAAACAATGTCTGAAAAAGGTATAAAAAAAAAAAAAAAAAAAGAAAAGTCTGAATAATGTCTGAAAAATGTCTGAAAAAAGAAGTTTAAAAAATGCTGGAAAAAAAGACTCTGAAAAATGTCTGAAAAGAACGTTTGAAAAATGTTGGGGAAAAAAAAGTCGGAAAAATGTTGGAAAAAAGTCTATAAAATATCTGAAAGGAAGTCTGAAAATGTCTGAAAAATGTCCCAAGAAAAGTCTGAAAAAAATATCTGAAAAATAAAAGTTTTTAGTGTATGCATGTCTATAAAGCCAAAGATAAATTTCACAATAAAAATGTCGGAAAAAATTACCATTAAAAAAAAGTCGGAAAAATGTCGGAAAAAAAATGTCTAAAAAGAAAAGTTGGAAAAATGTTGGAAAAAAAGTCTAAACAATGTCTGAAAAAGGTTAAAAAAAAAAAGTCTGAAAAATGCCTGAAAAAATAAAGTTGGAAAAATGTTGGAAAAAAAGACTGAAAAAATGACCATTAAAAAAAGTCTGAAAATGTCTGAAAAAAAAGTCTAAACAATGTCTAAAAAATCAGGGCAGGCTGACTAACACACACACACACACACACACACACACACACACACACACACACACACACAGAAGGTAACTGTATCTTAACAGGGAACTCAAGATACGTTATTTTTTCAAAATAAAATCACTATAGAGTAACTCTATCTACTATATTTTGTTTAACCACTTACAGTTTTAAAAGTTACTACTACTACTACAACTATTACTAATACTACTACTGTTGCTGCTGCTGCTGCTGCTACTGCTATTACTACCAGTGATGTTACTGCTCCTTCTGCTACTACTACTACTATAATTACACTTATAGTTTTAAAGGTTTATTTCACCCAAATACTACTCTCTCTCTCTCCCTCTCTCTCTCTCTCTCCCTCTCTCTCTGTGTCTCTCTTTGTGTTTAGCAATGCAGTTCATCTGTCTGATATAAACACAAAGCATTTCTTCTTTCCGCCTATTCAGGAATATTCAAATGTACCACTTTTGACAGTATAACAGTTTAGCTTCCAGCTGTTCTATCTTAATGTATTTCAGCTCTTATCTTCTTTAGGTAATGAAGTTCAGCTTCCAGCTCTGCCAGTTGTCCATTTCATCTTCTAGGGTTTTCAGCAGTGCAGTGCATTTCAGCTTTAACATCTTTAGGCAAGTCATTTCACATTTCTGCATTTTCAGCAATGCTTTGCAATAATTTTCAGCTGTCAGCATTCCCACGCATTTTCAGCAGGAAATGCATTTTCTAGTTCTTTCTGGCATTAATAAATAAATGAAACTGGTCTCATCTAAAGAGGGAACTGAACAGTTCGTCTCTTGTTTCTCTCCGGACCGGAAACCGGACTCCTCTCCACCGGAAGTGTCCGTCGCTGATCTCGCTCCTCCTCTTTCCTCGTGTAGTGGTGTAGTGCTGTAGCTGCTCACTCTCTCTCTCTCTCTGAGCTGTTACTAACGACCATCTCATGGCTTCCTCCTCCTCCTCTTCGGCCCGTAAGGACTCCGCTGCTCCGGTCCCGGTACCGGCCGCTGCCCCGGTGACTCCCTCTACCGGAGGAACGCTGGACTCTCCGGTGAAGCAGATCCAGATCGAGGGGCTGGTGAGTGGTACCGAGGGGCTGAGGGGGTTTAGTACCGGGGGTGCCGGCTAGCCTCCAGAGCTGGTGAGGCTAGCCGGGTTAGCGTCGTGATGTTGGGCTGATCGCTGGATGATGTGTCGGTGTGTTTATTAACTCACTTTACTTAACGTCTGTAGAGTTTATTATGTTATTAAAATAAACATGAATACCGATAAACAGATAATAACTGCTGATTACATCCTCACCAGCTAACAGGCTAGCATGCTAACAGGCTAGCATGCTAACAGGCTAGCATGCTAACAGGCTAGCATGCTAACAGGCTAACATGCTAACAGCTAACAACATGCTAACAGCTAACAGGCTAACATGATAACAGGCTAACAGCCAACATGCTAACAGGCTAACAGCCAACAGGCTATCATGCTAACATGATAATAACAGGCTAACAACATGCTAACATGATAATAACAGGTTAATAACAGGCTAACAGCTAACATGCTAACAGCTAACAGGTTAACATGCTAACAGCTATGCTAACATGATAATAACAGGCTAATAATAGGCCAACAACATGCTAACAGCTAAAATGATAATAACAGGCTAATAACATGCTACCATGCTAGTAACAGGCTTAAAACAGGCTAACATGCTAATAACAAGCTAATAACTTTGAGCAGTTGCCTAGCAACGCAATTCCTTTGCAATTCCATTGAAATGCACTAAAACGGAGGGTGAATACAGGTATATTCAGGCAGACAGTATGAGGAATAATAAAGTTGTTTTTAAACATTAAAGTTTGTAAGCATGTTCTAGTAGAAACACTAAATACAAGCATGAACCTGAGAATGAGCTGATATGGGACCTTTAAGTGAACTGCGGTCAGCTTCCTGTTGCTTGTGTACGTGCTCGCACTGTGTAGGCGCGAACGATCATCCCTGGCCGCTAAACAGTGACGAGACATTACAATCGTATATCACCGTTCTATCTGTAATGTCCAGTCTTCATGATACCAGATAGCTCGCCAGTTGCAAATCACTTCATTAGCTGAGGTTACGTAGCAAAACCGTCCCGAGTCCTTTACTGTACTAGGAATCAGTCCTCAGGCTGTTACATTACAATCTGTTCACACATTGGCAATACAAAGCATTAATACATGTAAATTGTTATATATATATATATATATATATATAGTACCTTAAGTGGAAAAATTAGTTGACGAGATGTTGTGCACTCATTCATCCCGGCTCACAACAGAGTCAGCGAGGCAGATTGTTCAGGGCTGCTGTTGTAGAAGGAACAAAGCTCTTCTCCAGCGCAGTGTTCTGTATCTCCGACCAGATGGACGTAAAGTGAAGTGTTGGTTTAGAGGGTGATCAGTGTTTAATACTGTGAGTGCTACGTGTGTGAGGGCTCTGAGGTTCATATCTGATAGAGCTGATGGGTGTCGGAGGGCAGGTGATTTTGGAGGCAGTGCTTGTGATGTTTGTTCTAGTTGGAGGTTGTTAACATGGTGAAGAAGCTGCAGGGGAACAGCACAGCAGGATGGGCTGGATGAGGAGATGGGGGGGGCAACAGATGGGGCTCTGAGTTTCAGTGATCTAAACTGACTTTATTGTCTATGATGAGTCTGAGATATTTAAAGCTGCTGGTTGTCTTGCCGTGGATGGAGGTGTGGTTCAGTCCAGTGTGTGTGGGGGGGGATTTGATGTGTTAATGACTAGTCCTTTTGTTTTGTTAATCTGATATTGAAATTGAATTCCACACACCCTAAACCCTGTTGTATTTCTTTATTCTGTAGTACCTCTGTGTAAACAGCAGAGGACAAACTTGCTTCACTGCCATGCACTGATGTCCTCCCTCCTCCTGCCCGACACGGCACTGGACACAAAGCAGAGCATTTGCCTGGTGTGCCTGAACGCAGTAGCAGGACTTAAACTTGCCAGCTGCTGCTTTCCTTTTATCTTGCTCATTAAAGCTGCCCTAGAGTCTCAGGCCCTAATTTCAAATCTAAATATTTCACCTCAATGTGTATTATTTAGACCTCTAATGAGATTTTCTTAATTCATTTTCTCAGCCTTATCAACCAAACATTTTTAATCACAGCAGTTAAATTAAAAACAGTCGCGGGCCGTTTAGTGTGTGTGTGTGTGACCTCATTTGGATTCAGACCTTTGAAGGAAAGGTGTCTATTTCAGGCCGAGTTATGAAATACGTTTCACCTGAATGCATTGATATGCAGTTGCCGCTGTGTTGCGTCATGACCCGTCTGTCAGAGGTTTCGCTGGAGGGTTGCCCAAAGACAGCATCACCGCTGCCGTGCGGTAGAATTGGATTGTTTCCTTGCTTTTGAAGAGGTTTCGATGGTTTGCTGTTGCCACAGGAGTGGAGTGCTGCACAGCGACGTGTTCCATTAAACACCTACTGAGATCACACGACTGCCTGCATGTTTGAAAAGACTTTCTTCATTTATTCTGACGTATGATGCACGTCAGACACGTCGGGTCTCGCTCGCGTAGCATGAATAAAGGAACAGTCGGAGAGGACATTTTACAGGACATTCTGGCGTTGAGTTGAAAGCTCTGGGTGATAAAACACAAAAACATGTCAAAATTAGTTTAATTAAAAAAAATCTTCTAGCTGTGACAGACATTTTTCTTTTGTTGGTTCAGCACTGTGCCTTCTTCCCCCCCGAGGCTTTAAACCTGGGCTGATCAGGAAGGTGTTCACACTACATGATGTGACACCGATCAGCTGTAACACCCACGGACACGAGAGATAACTTACTACCCAACTGTAGAGACGCATGTTCCCATCTGCCCTGTACAGTTACTAACTACTGTGTTTTTCATATCACTGCTTTGTAATACAGAATCTACAGTTTATGTTTAGGCCTACCTGATGTTTCTAAGTTGGTTGATTTGGTTATCAATATGTTAAAATTAAAACTATAACACTGGATTACATGCTGCATTGAGCACTTGAAGGCAATTTGAATCCTGCGTGGGTCGTGGGAATGACGGCCTCTTCCACCACTAACAATAAAAGCTAATATAATTTATTGCTGAAAAATACAGACCACAAATGTTATCAAACCCAAGGTTTGATTTCATGAAAATCCTGAGGATTATAATGACATCCATATAAGAATAACATTGCTAATGGATTTTGTACGAGTCGTCTTTCGCTTAATTTGTAATTGCATACTTATCTGGACTGATCCAAATTAGATGTGGTTTTATAATGTTTAATGTGAGAGTTATTGCTGCTGAAATGAAATAGAGCAGCAGCTAATAAAGAGTAGAGCAAGTAGAGATAGAAATGTTTCTAATTTGAGCTGAATCTCCGTCGTTCAAACTGTGTCTGTACTTTAGATTATTTATTTCCCTGCATTGCAACGACACCCCCCCGTTGGTTGTTGTTGCCAGGGTCACCGTCTTCACACTACAAGTCTGACTTGGCCCAACAAAACAAAACCAAACACGCAGGACTCTACAGTGACGAGCAATTAGTGTGCAAATGTGAAAAATGATTTGGGCGCACCAGTACGAGTTCTGACACCGCCAGTGCCAAAATACACAGATTCACTGAGCTCCCACGCTAACAAATCCATTATTGGATCTCTTGTCTCTCCTCTCTCTTTCTCATTAGCAAAGAGCAGCGTACAAAACATTCACGTAGCAGCTTCTCATTTTAGCCGTCGCTGACCGTTGCTCTCGCCGGCGGCGCCAGCAGGTATAATCTCCGTGAGTAACTGGGTGGCAACCAGAAGGAAAGCTGATGTCTTTGTGTTCACGTTGTAACAGATCTGTGAGTGGACTGGGTATTTCTGTAGTCCCAACAACTCCAACAGTGACGTGTCTTCTCTCTAGTAAAACAATCCAGCTGATCACATCAGATCATGAGTCGGATTCTCCAAGTTAGACTTCCATTCAATAATTGAAATCTATGAGCTTTATAGTTCTGAATCAGGACTTCCAGCATCTGGAGAAACTTGCCTGTTAAAATAAGGGGTGCCTTCTGTTATTCCAATGTGCCGGATACATACTTAATCAACATTTCATCCATTCTGCTGCTATGAACATTTATTTTATACCCAGCATCTTTGGCACAGAAATGTCTTTTGTGACACATTGAGTTCGATCTTATCTCATTTTCAAGTCAGGCCACTCAAAACGGTTTCTGTCCTCAGTTGAAGCTGAATCTTTTGAGTCGTAGTCAGTTATGACTTTCGTTTCTTCACTAAGGATTCACTAAGCGATTTGAATGGATGCAGATCTGAGGAGCAGATTCGATACTGAAATCCGATTTGATAAAATGCTATCAAACCCCAACCCAAGAGTTAGCAGCCTTTATTCTGTTTGAAAAGTGCTGCATTAATGATGCTCTCCTTTGTTAGGTCCCATGTACATCATATATTTTGAATTTCTTTCGTAATCTCTTTAAAATCGTTAAATCAGCCCCTGCGTCTTGTGCACACTGAATGTTTAATGTTAAAAAATTGATGCATTAATGTTATTTTTCAAAAAGATCTCCTCGAGCAACATCTGTCAGATGAAGAGGAAATCTGTGGTGGTCTTCGTCCACGGCTCAATCCAACTCACGCCGCATCAAAGCGGTATCTCCGTCAAGTCTATTACAGCCAACATTGAGTGTATAGAGTCCGTCTGCACATCACTGCCGCTAAAGGAAAACTCATTACGTGATCGTCTCTCTTGCTGTACTTTCTCATAACTTGAGCCCCGTTGTGGCGGGAATATGAGCGAGAGGGAAGATTTACGATCAGAATTAAAGGCAGCCAACGGGGGATTTGGACCACAATTGATTTTGCACAATTCAATTTTAAGCTTGTTGATTTATAACACGCTGTCCACATATCAATCCTGGGCCTCTCTGCATGAGGTGAGCTCACTGGCTAGCTGCTGGTGAGCTAGATCAATACTATGGTATGGTATGGTATGGTATGGTATGGTATGGTATGGTATGGTATGGTATGGTGTGGGGGTGGGGGTGGGGCAGGAAAAGACATTGCTGCAGAGAGTTCGCTTGTGTGCATGTACGTGTGTGTGCAGGTTTGTACAAACTTGGAGCTTTCTAGGCTTTGCTTACAATAACTGATGGCATTTACTCAGCACCAGGAAGCCAACACAACAAATCCTCTGATCCCCGCTCCTTCCTTCCTTCCTTCCTTCCTTCCTCCCCTTTCTTTTAGTGCAGACGCCTCCTCACTTCCCTCTTTAAGGCCTTTCTGTAGATTCAGGGTTTTTCTTAAAGCTCTGCTCGAGTTTAGCTTTATTTATTTGACCTTCCTGGAGTTGTTTTTGGCCAATTGTCCATCTCTCACCCCCCCTCCTTTTCCGGACGGACACTATTTAAGTGTGTGATGAACAGATTGCCAAGAGTTAGATAGCTGGAAGCATTGTGTATCTGTGCTATCTGCTCTCTCTGATGGCGGGAGACTAGAAAAGCTATTTGCTGGCAGAAGAAGGAGCCAAAGCTCAAAGGGGTGGGGGGGACAGGGGGCTAAATTCTTTGCCGTGCAGACGTCCACCGTAACCCAGACGTCCACCGTAACCCTCTCCTCCCTCATCCCTCCCTGGACTAGTCCACCTGGCTGCTCTCCTCACACTCACCTGGTCCCTTCCTGCTCTCTTCTGTCATCATCGCCCTTATCCATCTGGTTTCTCTCTGTCACATTTTCTCAGTTGTATTTCCTCCTTCCCCCTCTCTCTCCCTGCTCCACCGCTTTCCCCGACTTCTCACTCTCACATTTTCTCCCTCTCTCTCCATCCATCCCCCCCCTCCCCTGACCTATTGTTCAGACCTTCCTCCCCTCTCAGTCAGAAAAGCCGCGGCAGGCAGGCAGGGAATGAGATTTGTTTTTCCACCCACTCCACCCCGTATCACCTCTCTTCTCCCACCCCGAGCTCTTTTACTTGTTGCATGACAGGTTCAGCACTCCATTGAAATAAATCATCTCCCAAGACAGATGCATGCGTGTGTGTGTGTGTGTGTGTGTGTGTGTGTGTGTGTGTGTGTGTGTGTGTGTGTGTGTGTGTGTGTGTGCGTGAGCTAGTGAGACAAGTAAGGGCTCCCTCATGGTGATGATGTGTGTTTTGTTGTGAGCATGGCCCCAGGACTGCCACCCTGCTTCTGCGTGCATGTGTGTGTGTGTGTGTATTATTAATGCCTCTGGCTGTGACCTGCCCACACTGTTATCGGTGTGATTTATGCGTTCCCCCTCCACACTGTGTTTTCAGCTTCTTGTCCTCTTCCTGTTCGTTTAGACGCTTTGCCTCATTCTCTATTATTTGCCTCGGCTGTTTTCTATTTTTGCTAGTCGATGTTTCTCATGATTGGTACGTGTGT
Source organism: Sebastiscus albofasciatus (assembly GCA_916701655.1). Taxonomy (NCBI): domain Eukaryota; kingdom Metazoa; phylum Chordata; class Actinopteri; order Perciformes; family Sebastidae; genus Sebastiscus; species Sebastiscus albofasciatus. The sequence goes on along the minus strand of CAKAOI010027580.1, from coordinate 21,439 downwards.
GTGTGTTTGTGTATGTGTGTGTGTAGAAGTAAGCCATAGCCCTTCCCTGCTGTCCTTGGTGTCGGTGATGCAGCATTAGAGCTTAAACCAGCTCCTCAATCATGTGGAGCCTTGTCCTATTGGCCCATTTTTATCTGGCATTAAATATTAAATGCATACGATGATGCATGGACACCCTGTCCAGATGAGCCACTGCAATGTGGGATATCAGACTCCAGGTCCAAATATACCCTCCTCCTGCACGAGGGGAGCATTTCTCTTAACATTCCACTAGATTCAGGTTGTTTTATTCTTCACTGTGTCCTCCTCTCTTTTTGTTTAAGGACGTATAGATTATAATAACGCTGCAGATGTTGTGCGTAATTTAACATATTTGAAAAGAAGATAAAAACATTGTTGGAAATGGTCTTGAAGCTTCAGGCCTCAGTGGGCGGTTCCCTTGGCAGCGGTTGACTGACATCTGAGGTTGCTAAGAGACACACTGTGAATCCGGCTGGGCTGCTGATGGGAGCGCGTCATCGGCGGGTATGCTAGTACTCTCGCTCTACGGGCTCAGTGATGCAGAAGATCCAAATAATTTTATACTTGGAAGTCAAATTTTTTTTGACTTCATGCACCGCTGAGCAACTTTCTAGGAGTGAACGAGGCCCCGCCTCCAACGCCGTATCCCGTCCTCTTTAATCATCCATGGTTAGCCTAGCATGCTAATATTAGCACTGACAAATTTAACTTCCATTTCTTTGATTTGGTTATTACAATTTTTAACACAAGTTAGAACAAACATGAAGGACATACACACACTCACCGGCCACTTTATTAAGTACATCTTGCAAGTATTGGGTTGGATCCCTTTTTGCCTTCAGAACGGCCTTAATTCATAGAGACATAGATTCAACAAGGTGCTGGAAACATTCCTCAGATTGTGCTTTCAGATTTGTTGGGCCATATTGACGTGATGGCATCACGCAGTTGCTGCAGATTTATCGGCTGCACATTCATGATGTGAATGTCCCGTTCCACCACATCCCACCGGTGCTCTGTTGGACAGAGATCTGGTGACTGGAGGTCATCGTTGTCGTGTTCATGATACCAGTTTGAGATGATTTGAGCTTTGTGTCAAGGTGCGTTATCCTGCTGGAAGGAGCCAATAGGAGATGGGTACACTGTGGTCATAAATGGAAGGACATGGTGGACTGTGGTGCTTAAACGATGCTCAGTTCAATAATAAGTCTATAATCCCTTGAACTCCCAATTAACTATTCATATTTTCATTATTTTGATTCTCCAATATGTTGTGATAATATGGCCTGAAGTCACTGTTGTTGAATTGTGTAACGTGTTGAAGAAAGTCAATTCATTAGAAAGTTTCCTGATTGAATACAGTCACATATTGCTGCGTATGCGCATCAACATTGTTATCTTAATACTTTTCTATACATTAGAATATAGTTTTAATGCACACTGGAATAAAAGCCACATTATTTTTGTTAATTATAAATAAAAAATAGTTTAATGTACTGTGATGAAACATCAAGTGTAAAGGAACGCCGCAAATCTGCAGCTGGAGAAAAAAAAACCCCCAAGCGGCTTGTAAAAAAACATCCCAACCAAACTAACCCCAACACAAACTAATGAGCACAAATCAACATGACGAGCAGAGACGCAATTGAATCGGATAACATAAATCAAAGGATGATAAAATACAATAACAAGCGATGCTGTAACAGCCAGAGAACGCACAAACAATGAGCACGATAAATAAATTAGCCCCGGTTCAGGAAATGAAATCATTTTTCAGAAACTGTTATTGAAAGGAGGGTGAAGCCTCCTCTCCTCCTTCTCTCTCTCTCTCTGTCTCTCTCTGTCTCTCTATTCTGTTCGATACTACAGTGATAGTGCTCTCGCTGTTTTTCACAGGTGGTGCTGAAGATTATCAAGCACTACCAGGAAGAGGGCCAGGGCAGCGAGGTGGTTCAGGGCGTCCTGCTGGGCCTGGTAGTTGAAGACCGGCTGGAGATCACCAACTGCTTCCCCTTCCCCCAGCACACCGAGGATGATGCAGACTTTGATGAAGGTAAACGAGAGCAGTGTTCCCTTTCTGTTTATTCTATCGATCCTCTCCTGCAGCTGGACAAATGCACACACCCACACTCACACAATATAACATCACAACAGAGTCTGAAATGAGTACCTGTCCAGCACCGAATGCCGGTGAAACTTGTCTTTAAGTGGATTAAGCGGTCGGGTTTAGCGCTACGACGGCTGCTAAATTGAGGAGATGATAATATCTAAATGCTCCAGTAACATTAAGGCGTTGGTCTTAGCTTGTTCTCAAATTATGAAAGCACCAAAGATTGCTTTTTTAGTAATTAAAATTCTACAGAATGCCATGACAAATTGCAAATTTGGATGAACACGTTTTTAATTAGCACTAAGTACTTGAGTTGACGTACCAAATGACATTGAAAATATTGAGTTCGAACATTTCTGTGAAAAATGTGTGTCTTGATTGAAGGAAGCTTTGTAGTTCGTTGGTATTATTTCATTTGACTACGTCCTTGACGGGTGAGCTGAAAAGTAAATTCCAGACATTGTGCAAACTAATTCATTCAAAAGAGCAGTAACCGTACAAACAGAAGCAACTGGTCATTGAATCTTACTGGAACTGGTCTTTGAAATATGCGACTCAGGACAAAGACTTCCTCCAACCCCCAAAGTGAAAGTCTGATGGGAAGCGATATAATAATAACTTGTATGTGCACAATGGGTTCTTAGGAGACAGATCACCATTCTACTGTTAAATTGCCACAAACCTTAAGGAAATAACAGACTATCAAAAGCAGGAGCCAGGGTACAATCATATCAACAACTCCCTGAATGTCTGTGTGTGCGTCAGATGTCCCCAGCCACGGCGTTAAGGACAGTGCCGACTTTTAACTAAGCTAACTAGGTGTCCTACGTTGTCAGTGCCGGGGTTGATGTGTGAGGGCGGTGGTTTCAGGGACGGAATGGCTCCGTTGTTTGGGTTACAGGTGGGTGGTACGAACGTGAACAGGATTTGATTTAGTCTTTATCCGCACACGTAGACTTTTTCCTTTCCCCTCCCGCCTCCCGTCAGCTTTCATATCAAAGGATGCCGTGTCCTCTGACCTCGGCCCTTCCCTTGTCAAGCCTTGTTGTTACCCGCTCCTTGTTAGCGCAACAAAATCCGCTACGAGCCAGACTGAAGGATGGGGAAGGTGAGCAGATGTGGAAAAAAAAACTCCTGCTCCAACAGGCCTGCACTGCTAACGAGCAACTGTCAAAAATTCTGCAAGATACACAAGATTCCAATGGTGGCTAAAGGTCGTTAGTGTCAGGAAGCGCTCGCTCTGCGTGTGTGTGTATCTGAGCGGGTGAGTGTCATTGCTCGTTGTGTTGTTGACTTTTGATGCGCTGGATTTTCCATCTGTCACTCCCTTTAAGCTAACAAGGGCTTCGCCTCGCCAGGAACGCTGGGAAAATGTACAGAACTACAACAGAATTCCTCTCAACCGGGCGACACACTTCAGGTTATTTGTCACGATGGAACCGAGTTCAAAAAGGAAACTTGTTGGGAGTCTTTCATGTTGTGTGTGTTGCGTGTGCTGTTAGTCGATGAAATGACAGTACACAGTACAGTACAAGAACCGTACGCCACAGAGTAGACAACTCTGTACAGAACGCTCCTGTCTCTGCTTACAAAGTGTGTTTGCAGAAAGGAGTTTATGCTACACTCACCATTTTATCTACTAAATAACTCTCTCTCTCTCTCTCTCTCTCTCTCTCCCCCTCCGTCTCTCTGGTCTGCCCTGTGGTAACTAATTGTCAGTGTTTCTGCTGTGCTGATGTCGGGGCAGAAGACAGAACAACAGTGTTTTCTTGAAGTGTGAATCATGTCTGTGAACTTCCTCTCGGAGCATCGATATTCTACTAAAGATCCAGAGCCAGGCTGTGATAAATGATCGGAGGCTACGAGTGTGTAGCTCTCCTATATTCAGACGTTTGGGATGCATATTTAGATGAATTGGTTCATTGAGTCAAACTTTTATCGGCTAAAAACCGCATGCTTCCAAAATAATGCAGATGCCACATCAATAATGACAAACGATGGGCAGAGACACTCTGGGGATGGTTTTGGAAAGTCCACAAAGAAGATGCAGTCTTCAGTAAAATGCTGCAGACTGGCAATACCAAGGTCAAGGTCATCTGCCTAAATCCAGTCAACAACACTAGACAGTAGGACTGGGAAGCACTAGAGGCCCCCCGATACGAGATGATCACGATACTTAAGTCAATCACTCGCGAACTCCGATCAAACGGTCAAACTAGGCAGCGCTGATCAAATATGAATCAATACTATGTTACGTTAATGCCTATTTCTCTCCTCAGATGTTCTCAGAATCATCTTGTAGTTCACGGTTTAGCTGGAAAATGAGAAAGTTAGCTCCGGCTGCTGTTTGGTATTTCCTCAACTTGATCTCAACATGGCTGCCGGGTCACAAACTTTCTCATTTTCCAGCTAAACCGTGAACTACAAGATGATTCTGAGAACATCTGAGGAGAGAAATAGGCATTACAGTAACAGAATACTGATTCATATTTGATCAGCGCTGCCTAGTTTGACCGTTTGATCAGAGTTGGTGAGTGATTGACAGCCGGCTCTCAGAGACGGCAGACTCCAGCTCGGCTCTGATTGGTTGTTTTCCCCTGGTCTGTGACATCATGCAGATGCCGTTAGGAGCACCGGAGGACACAGAGGCATATGATTTTTCTCATGTACTACTGTCAGGATATAGTGACCATTTTATAAAAATAACTGTTTTTAATCATATTTGCTCCAACCTGCCACAGCTTTAATAGTTTATATAGTAAAAGATCAATACCTGACGTCTGTAATGATAAAATATTACCACACAAAATATCGTGAATCTATGCTGAATCGACTTTTATCTCGCCACCTCTACTAGACAGATGTGTTTTATTACAATTAAAACAGCTTTCAATTATTGCCTTTTAAAGGGGCTGTTAGTAAGAATCAGAACTGTCTCTTTAACAGCTTCACCTGTGTCCGTTAAGTCAACTAAAGTCAGCGTCCTGTTGCTGGCCTTGTGCTGCTCTACATAGACATGAAGGAGCATCACTCAACACAGTGAGGAGACACACGTCAGCTAAAAGCACAACATCACTCTATGTTTCAGCTGCTTGGCAGTAATGTTAGCTGACCAGACCAAGGTCTCTCCATCAGTCACTGCTGATCCTAGTGTTGACTTTTCCCGCCTCGGCCTCCCGACCGCGGCCGGAGGGAACTGGGGAGACACCGGAGTTTTGGTGGGAGACGATAACGTTTCTCTCTGCGGAGCCCCGTCACTTCACGAGACACGGGAAACCTCTGCTGGTCTGGAGGAGCTGCAGCAGTTATTTCTGACCAAACGTCCACTGAACATTCACTAGATATTCTCAGAGCTACACTAACTCTGCTGCAGGGTGGAGTGAGCAGCATGCACGGGAGAGGTGGAGAGAGAGACTGTTTAACAGACGAGCTTCACCAGATACAACCAAGAGGTTTTGGTGCTTCACTGTAGTTTGTGTTGGAGTCTGAGTCTGAACAGCGTAGCCACACGCGAGCGTGCATGAGACACCGACACGCGCTGATTTATACGAGTAAGAGGTTACAAACAGTCCCTTTAAACTAGGAGGCGTTACAACAGGTTCCAGTGTGCTTTGGAAGTAGTTGCTCACACTTTGTATTGTTGTCACTAGTGCCGGTCTGCAGCATCTATCAGTAATGTTTCAATCAGCACTTCATTATTCTGTACCGTGCTACCTCTCTCTCTGGAAGTGAACGCCCTGAAGAAGTCGGTGTATGATTGGGAAACTTTGCAGGAGAGGGGAGCGAAACACACACACACACACACACACACACCCTGTTACACCACACACTCTCGTACACTCACAGGAGGCTATTTGGCCAAAATGTTTTTGACAGTCGTATCAGTTTTTGATGAATGTCTCACACAATGTGGTCTGAATGTGTGTGTTTGTATCAATGCAGCGCTATCTCTGACTATTGTATTGACTTTCTGATACATATCAGTTAATCGCTGCACCGTCAGATAAAGCTTGAGATTTGGTGTAGAAAGACTCCTCAGAGCAGCGCGTGCTTTCTTTACCTCCAATCAGGCACGCTGCACACGTTTACCTTACAAGGTGTGTGTGTGTGTGTGTGTGTGTGTGTGTGTGTGTGTGTGTGTGTGTGTGTGTGTGTGTGTGTGTGTGTGTGTGTGTGTGTGTGTGTGTGTGTGTGTGTGTGTGTGTGTGTGTGTGTGTGTGTGTGTGTGTGTGTGTGTGTGTGTGTGTGTGTACACCTGAATCATCTTCCACTGACTCATTGCCTGCTAGAGGCCCCTCAGATCAGAAATACTCCTCCAATCTATCTCTAAAGGAAAGATGGACAGGATTGGCAGTTACTTGACTGTGTGTGTGTTTTTGTGCATGTGTATTTGAGAGAAAGCACGACTGTGTGTGTGTGTGTGTGTCTGTCTGCTATGCTGCCGTTTCATCAACAGGTGCCAGTGTGGAGCTGTACTTGCAGGACAGTCGGTGGCAGCAAATGTGAGCAACATGAGTGAGAGAAAGATGGAGAAAGAGAGTAATCGAGCGCGCACAGCAGAATCCGCCTCAGATAAAACCTTGGCTGAACCCCAACCCTCCTATTTCCTCCCATGTCCTTGCATACTTTGTCCTTGTATCATTTACAAAATGTATGGAGAGAGATGTGGAGACGCGCAGGCAGTTATTCTCTCGGCATTTTGTGCACTAGAGGCACGCAAGCAGCATCTTAATAATGTGCTTTGGCCCAACTCTTTTGTTGTGATATGAGCGATAATACAAAGCAGAGAGGTATCCTGGCTTAGAGATGATTAGGGACAGCGGCGTACGGGAGAATTTACATCAGACCTTGCAAGGTAGTAATTGTGACCCTCCCGTCTCCTGATACACAGAAACACACCGTCGGGGAGAGGTGTTGTGTTTATCAGCTGTGAAATGGATTTGTTACATAAGAGAAGAAATTGTAGTAAAATAACATTTCAACCTTTTTTCTGATGCTTCTAGCTCCACTAAACAGTAGGCTGATATTAACGTTACATCTTTAGGGCCACTGAGAATCAGCAGCTATCTCTGCAGCTCTCGGCTCCGTGGTTCAGTGTGCCGGTCCGTACGGTTGACTCCCTATGGCTCTCACCAACCTCTGCAGTCTGTCAACACACGCTGTACGTTTATTGAAAATGTCACTGCACTTCAAGTTTTGACAACGTGTGGGCGTTTTTTTTCCCTGGTTTCATTCTTGCATGCTCTGCCATGCACCTGTCTATTCTCGTACAGGTTTACAAAGATCTCTGTTAAATTTTTTATACTCTCACAAACCGCTATCATAAAAAACAAAAACTGCGTGCAGCTGCTCGAATCTTAGAAGCTCCTGTAAACGAACCGCTCGCTGCACCAAAACCACCGCCCAGTTCAGAATAGCACAGAAATGACGCAGGTGAAGTCGGCAGTTTTCATTGGAGGTGGAGGCTATTTAAGGGAAGTTGTACAAAAACATCAAAAGGTAAATTATTAAGACAACTAGAGGATAAATCATGAGACTAGAAGCTTTAAACTACTTCTAATCTCAGTGAATGGTAACTGTTCTATAAGTTTGTGTGATTTCTTTTCATTAGATCTCCGGCTACACCTCTTAGTCGACTAATCAGTCGTTTTGGTCTGAGATGGCTGAGATGTCTTCAGTCGATTAGTTTTTTTTTTCTGATTTTTCATACTGAATACTGAACTTATTTGAAATAAGTAATAAGTTATTTCCAAAAAAGTTATGAGCACATTTCTGGTAAACACCAGATTTAAAGTGGTGCTTTTGTGTGATTCTTTGTGGAGAAACTCAGTTTTGCAGATCTGTTGATTAAATCAACAAATCGAATAGTCGCTAAAATCGTATGACTGTTAGCCGACTAAGAATTTCACTGGTCGAGGATCAGCCCTAGTTATATCTGACTTAGAAATAGTTAAACACTAAAAAACTCACCAAACCGTTAATGTCAGTTGTTTTATAATGATGTCACCATTTAAAAATCGAAATTAGCTTTTGATTGTGACCTTCCAAATCAAAAGCAGGATCGGCGATTCTCTCAGTATTTTTTTTTCTCCTCCTCCTCTTATTTACCTGCGTCCAAAGAAAAAAACACTTCACAGACGACACGGCGTATCTTACCGGTAGCCTGCAGGCTGCACTTATAGAGACACCGCGGCTACTGCCGGAGTCTGAGATGACGGAGAAACAACAGAACCGGAAAATCCTCCTGCTTCCCTGAAGTCGCCGTTGTGGCAACATTTTGCCTTTTTACCATACGCCACCTCGGGCAACACCACAAATGAGGCAGGACATTATCACAGACATCATAATCAAATAGATTTATCTGGGAAAAGAACAGGATCTGGTGAAGGAACTCAAACCTTCTGCCATCTAGTGGCTCTTCTTTTGTTTTTTGTGTTTAACAGTTGGTTCCCAATTGACTGGAGAAATGAGTTATTGTTATTATATTTTAAATAAATGATTTAAATTTGACCATATGGCCCATGGCGGTTATATCACACTCAATACCATGTAGCCTACCTTTTTAAATGACAGTTGTCAGGCCCAGAAACCAATGATCTGTTGATCTTCACCAATCAAGACTCCCTAGCCTAACAACGGCATCACGCCCCCTCTATTGGTTAAACAGCTGATGAAGTGTGGCTCGGTGCAGTTCGCAGGTTTCTGAAGCGTGATCGGGTCGCCTGTTTGACTCGTGAGGAGGGATTATATCAAACTAACCGTTGCTCAGTACCACTTTGGGTAATTCCGTTTGATATTCAGCCCGTGTCACCAGTTTTCAGCAGCAGGAGGAGGAGGTATCCTGAAGGTAGAACAAAATTAGCCTGCTCGTTCTCTCCCTTCACCCTCCACTACTTCCCTCCTCCCCCTCTCTTTCACTCCCCTCACTGCAGGTAAGAGAGCTGCCTACGCCCTTCTCTCTCTGACCATTTCCCTTCTCCCTTTCTCTGCAATCACTGACTTGGCTTCCTTCCTTCAGTACTTTTCTTCTTCTGTTCTTTTATCTTGCTCTTCCTGTGTTCTGCACCACACTGTCCACGTCTACCTCCGTCCGTCCGTCCCTGCCGCGACCGTAGGAGGTTTAATAAAGCAACATACTGTCAGAGAGAGAGCCAGCATGTCCTGTTGGGGTAATTATGTCCCGAAAATGAAGCGTTCGTTTTGTGAAAATTGTGAAGTTGAACAGGCAGGAGTGCTTCTCTGTTTTTGGGAAGAAAGCAAAGCAGTGCATCAAAATCTAGGCAAGACTCTTTGAGCAGTGCTCATGTTGTTCAGCTAAAGTACATTTAAAATCATCTCGCATGATTATTTTTATTTTATAATGAGATATTGACTTCATATAAAAGATGCACACATCAGATATTGAACGCGTGTCGGTGTTCATATGTGTGTGGGTTTTTCCTCCTCTTGAAAGTATTTGTTTTAACCGCACACGAACAGAACTTCCTTCTGGCTATCCCATGCCAAGCTGCTCGCTCTCTGCCCAACACAGGTGGTAGGGGCTGCCAGGCCCCCCCGTCTGGCCTCGCGTCATGCTCCACATTGGCTCAGAAGACGGGAACAGTTGTCACACTGCTGAAACAAACAAGTTTTTAAGGGAGCTTGTTTTGCGACGTGTCCTGATTCCAGTAATTAGATGTGTTTTTGCGGCGAGGCTCCTCAGACGACACATGATGGTCTTTTCTTGGCTGAGGAGCGTTTCATTTGGACGTTTGACATGGAGACATATAACAAGGCTGTATCTATTCCAGTCCTAACAAGACACTTAATTAAAAAAAATGCAGGGAAAGTTAGTCTAGATGTATAAACAACCTGTAGTCATTAATGAGGTTGATTTCGCTGATTGGCAAACTCTTTTCAGTTTACTTGTTGTTTATGTCACTCCTGCTGCCACTGTTTGGAGTCACTCGGCGTACCAATTAGCCACACAACTTGAGACCGGAGTGAATATGATCGGGCTGTGAGATAGAGAATCCGGCTGCTGACTCTAAAGCGCGACGAGAGCAAACTTCCCACAGACTTCTGAAAAATGATTTATTATCAGAAACACAATTGTGTCTCATTATGGACACAGAGTATACACAGGATATGTTAATATGACAATAACATGTCAGTATTTGCTATCATTTACACATTTAGTGATTTCACTCCTGATTTTAGTGATGTTTTGGTGAAAAGTTACCAGACCCACGAATGTGTTGTCAATATGCTGTGTTTTTGTCGTGAGTACTTTCACACACAATCTGAATATTACGGGCGAAAAAACGGCACATTTTTTCAGAACAAGGTTGATTTTCTGAGATTTCATACGTATACGTGGACATTATAATTAAGGCTTCAACCAATCCCGTTGTGTTATATTTATGAAACAACACGGAGGCTCAATAGTCCAACGTTCAACCTTGACAAAGGCAGCACCTTACCTTTCACAATAAAAGCCCTAGACATATATTTGCAAGTATTTAGCGTTTTGGTGTTTATTCGTCACACCCTCTGTGTGTAAACGCCTTCACTTGTAAAATACGTCAAGTCTGAAGATATTCTAATGTTGTATATGCTACTTATTCAAAGATTAGGGTCCATTCCTCCCTCTCTCTGAACAACAGCCATTTCTCAAAGCAAACATTGTGACTTGTCAAACAGAGGTATAACTAATAACATTACTCATGGATGCATTATAGGTGTTTCAGGTCCAAGGCCCCGCTACAGACGTGCTGGCTCACCGGTACGGTGTACTGGAACCTAAATGGAACAGAGCGATCGTCAATGTTCTTAGTTGCACCTGTGAATTTCATGCAGTTACCAGTCCGAATGTGTGCTGTGAGGAAAGTTTGTACCTTTTATGCCTCTGGCTGCCACATAACTCCAAAGCATAATAAATCCACTGCAATGTTTAAGGGTTTCCAAGGTGTTCCCCCCCAAATGCTTCTGCCGGCCATACATTTTGTGATTGTGGCCAAAGAGTTCAATTTTTGTTTCATCAGTCTGCAGCACTCTACTCCAAAAAGCCTCGGCTTGATCCGAGTGTTGTGTTGCATACTGAAGGGAAGGGTGCCTTCTGATGGCGCCGCAGTGGAGATCATGTTAGTGCGAGCAACACGGTACTGCTAGGAGCGTGCAATCTGTCTGAACATGTTTACATTGACTCAACATGCAATCACAATATTCATCATTTCATATTTACATGGATGTAGGGCAGGGGCTCAAAGCACGAGCACAATCTCAAAAAACAGTGTTATCTTTTAAATAAGAGGCACTTTACTGCAATAACCACATTTCTGAGTTGAAAGAAAATAGTGTGGCTGATCATTTATCTCAGAAAGCAAAGGGTCAGTTGTATCACGCTAAAATGTGACAATATGGAGGTGAAGCAGCTCCTTTAAGCTACTGACAGGAAGAATAACACCTCAAGTGAGGTGAGTACTCATTCCTCATAGTTCTCAAACCAGTACTTGTGTTGGGTGATCTGTTCAATAAAGAACTCGGCATTAGGTCTGTGAACGTGGCATCGGTGCAAGCAAAATGAAAAGAGGCATGCTTGAATTCAGGGCTGTATGTTAACTTATGAGAGTGTATAGACTGAAGAGTCGTACTACGAAGAGTAGTACTCTTCACACTTTCTAAACCAAAATGGTAATCTGGTCTCACGTCACATCTTCCGCTCCCTCTTCCTCTCTTTGCAGTTTTCGTACTTATAGAACTGAAGTTACGTCCAGTAACTACTATTTTTCGCTTCAGCGGCAAAGACGTCTGGACTCTACAAAGACATGCATTTTAATCTCTGGACAGTGATGCGCCTCACACACAAACACACACCCCTCTCACCTGCCTCAGACACGGGAGCTAAAGCCGTCACTTCATTCATCACACTTTGTGTGGGAAGCAGAAACAATGGGCCAGCGTAAGGATGTGGGCGGCTTTGACGAGGGCCAGATAGAGCTGGCTAGACGACCGGGTCAGAGCATCTCCAGAACTGCAGCTCTTGTGGGATGTTCCCGGTCTGCAGTGATCAGGACCTACCAGAAGTGGTCCAAGGAAGGAGAACCGGTGAACCGGCGACAGGGTCAGACCCGAGGCTCACTGAGGCACGTGGGGAGTGAAGGCTGGCCCGTGTTGTCTGATCCAATAGAAGAGCTACTGGAGCTCAAACTGATGAACAAGTTAATGCTGGTTCCGATAGAAAGGTGTCAGAACACAGTGAGGAGCAGTTTGTTGCGTAGACCGGTCAGGGGGTCAATGCTGACCTGATGTTACGGCTCATCGGTGTATATCTGCCTCAAATATTCGTGAAGTTCCTCTCAGTGTTTTTGCTCAGTGTCTCCGTGTCGTGGTAGTGGTAGTGATACTCGGTGGAGGGAACTCATGGTGAGCTTTGTGGAAGTCTGGCAGCAGGAAAGCTGCAGCATCTGCTTCAGATTCTTTTGGCTCTTCATCCATCATTGTCCATCCAATGGTCCTTGACACCTCCACTGAATATTCTCCCTCTCTGGAGATTTTGGATGATTGCCGTCTCCTTGCCTTCCCTTTTATCCTTTCTTTCTTTCCTTCATTATTTATAAGCCTTGTGATATATCAAAGAAACCAAGTTTGAGATGGACAAAGCCGGTCTGAACTATACTTGGCCAACAGTTAAGTCGTGCCCCATGAGTGTTTCTGTATGGATAGTTCAAAGATCCTCGTCAGTGTTGGGAACCAACATATTGCCTGTTAGTATTGTTTGTTTGAAGTTTGTAAGAAGAAGAAGAAGAGTTTGTTTTTGATAATTTCCTGCTACTGAATAAAAAGCCATGTTTTAGATGTGGAGCAGCAACATCACAAGGCTTGATTAATGCAGTTCGTTTGTTCCGTTTTAATCCCCAGACGACTAGATGGAATTTCTCTCTCAATGTTAACAGTGAAATGATCACAAAAACTAAATGAATCTGAAGTACAGCCACGGTGTGCTACAGTCCTTCAGGATTGTACACAGGAAAAACAGCACAGGTTTAGACTTCTAAATTTCTCTTATGTAGATGTTTCTTTCCCACCGGCTCGCCAGGATGTTTTTTACTAAAAATGATGATGATGGATGTCGGCTACGGAGACAACACGCTGGAAAGAGAAGCGTACACTGGAGGGGATGTTTGTAAAAACAAATTTAAGAAAATCTTAATCTTCTTAAACCAATGGAAGCGAAAACACAAACAGAACTAATTAAGGCCAATTATATCAGCGTTTTCCTCCGGTAGGGTCTGTGAGGTTAGTCCTCGGTTTTTCGTAACTTTAATTGTAGTCTGTGGCAGACATTTTCACGGTGGGTTAATTGAAGTCAGGGGGATTTAAAACGCCTCTGCCATGATCTCTTCGCTCCTCGCTGTAAATACACTATGCAGTATGCAGCGAGGTGTGTGCGTGTGCGTGTGCGTGTGCGTGTGCGTGTGTGTGCTTTGTAAGAAGTTGGCCCTCTCCCGCTCAGATAAGGTCTTCCTTGGGGTTAGCCCTTCAATAGATCACTCTACCTGCCCCAAATGGGAAATTGATTTCCTCCGTTTTTCCTTGCTCTCCCTCAGTGAGGCTAATTAGAAATCACTTGGCAGGCCACCTTTAGGGGACATGTATAAACATTGAAGATATCATGTGCACTGTTATGTATTAGGATTGTGGTGGGGGGGCACTTTGCCTTCTCCCGAGCTCTAAGAGATTCTCACTCATTGGCTTCTGCTCCTTGCCCCCCCCCAGTCTCTCACCTTTCCTCCCTCCATCTCTATCTCTATCTGAGCCCTCGCTGTAGTGTAGATCTGAGCCCGGCTGTTAGCGGCGAGCCGGGGCCGGTATCTGCTTTTGAATGCTCACCCGGCGTAATAAATCAAGAGTGTGGGTCCCCCGGGTGCCGTCACCATCGCCATCAGTTCCACTGTTTTATTCATCCGCTCCTTTGTCTCATCACGATTCTGCCCCACATTAAATTTTGTGTGTGGACTGTGGAGGGGGAGGGGGGCAGGGGGGGTCAGAATGCATTACTGCCGACTGCTGCTAATCCAGGTGGGCTGAAGGGAGTAGGAGGGGGGAGGGTGAAAGGTAAGGAGGAGTGAAGGATGTGACATGGATGAGAGAACTGAAGAAAAGGGCTGAGGATGGCAAGAGAAGAGGGGGAAGGAGGTTTGAGTTGTTGGGATGAGGAGATGGAAACGAGAGAACGTTATGAGGGAGAATTGGAGCAACCAAGCAGAAGATTGAGAGTTATGGCAGGAAACGGAAAGAAACGGAGGAGATGGACAGCAAACGTGAACTGCTGTGAGAGAGATGCTGGGGGGACAGGAACAGTTGGAAGAAGATGGAGCAATGATGAGTGTGTGGGTGAAAAGAGAGAAGGTTGGAAACCATTTTCATGAATTGTGGTCAAAAGAGAGGAATGAAGAAATGGTAACTCAGCCACTAAACAGCCAGTAGCAGACCAGACTAGTAGCTGTTCCTCCTTTAACCTCTATGGTCGCAATCAACTGTGTGTCCGTTGACTTTTTATCAAAGAACCAGACATTTTTGAACCCAGTTGCTCATATTTTATACTAATAATCCAACTGCTTTATGCCCATTCAAGACTTCCAGAAGCCTGAATGCCTGAAATTGTCCCCCCCACATTGCTACTCTGTTGGGCTGTTAATAACGATAATAATAGTGATAATGGTCCTATGGTTACCAATGCCAGTATGACGCTTTTAGAGTTTTTTCTTACACAGGTGAAGCCACATACGGATCCGGATGATGTGGGTGGCGCTGCAGTTAAATGCTCCTAGACACTGCAGCGTGTACGAGAGAGGCTAAAGGGCCGACACTTGTGAATGCGTGCAGTGAGTGCAGGCGCTGCACCTGTAGCAGGGAGACGAGGGATAATTGATGGTGTTTAAACCGGAGACTATATTCAGTATGAGAAGGGAAAATGCCACAGCGTTTGTTCCGACTGGTTACAAAGTCTTGAAATTTGGTACGAACATACTTTGGGCAAGTATCTAACATATAACTTTGAAATGTTTAGATCACATGAAAAATCACGCTGCTGTTAATGGTCAAAGTCCAGATTTTTGAAAAAATTGATATCTTTGATATTCAACTTGTTATGAGTTCATAGATACCAAATACTTGATTGTGCTCATTGTAGTTTCTGAGATTATCATATGATATCTAGTCTTTGGACATGGGACGACGTGTTTTTTCCTAAAATATAATGAAGTCTATTGCAAAATATGGAGTTTGACCAATTTTGGAAATTCCATCACATTTGTGCTTGAGCAAGCCCAGAGAACACTTCCACTAAAAAGAAATTAAACATTTCAGTTGCAGACACAAATGTTTAACAAGAATGATTAAAAGTGAAAGTCATTCTTTAGGAGTATGTTTGGTCTCAATAACGTACCGATGTTTTTGAATTGCCTTGTGAAGACACATCGGCACCTTTTTTAATTCCCTTTGCCGTCTTTCGTGCACATCCCAATGCACCACTTTCTCATTTGAATGTTATGGCTGCATTTATGAAATGTAAAATTGTCATACGTATGAGTCTTTTAATGTAAACTAGTGAATATGACAGTGAACCGGGACTGGAGAAGTATGGTACCTTCCTCACTATACATGCACACTTTGCACTTCCCGTCTCCTGCCAGCGTACACGCAGTTAAACGAGTATCGACGAGGAGATCAAGAAGAATTCTTTTTACTTTCTCTTCCATTCAAAAAAGATAAAGTAGGATACAGTATGAGCACATGTGAGCAAACAAACTCACACTGCTTCCCCTTCCACCTCATCTCCACGTTCCCACTATAAAAACAAAACCCTGTGACAAGCGGCGCTGTCAAATGTGCATATGGTGAACTCGTCAGTGTGTCATGCACACAAAGCAGCTGCTTCCCTGCTCTCTCTCTCTCTCTCTCTCTCTCTCTCTCTCTCTCTCTCTCTCTCTCTCTCTCTCTCTCTCTCTCTCTCTCGTATCACCGAGTGTGTTTGTGTGCCTGTTTGTGGCCCAGCGCGTGTGTTTGTGAGTGCGTGCGCGTGTCAGGCGGGCAGCTCTCCGCAGGGCTTGCTTAACTAAGATTAATTGCACCTAATCCACTGTGCCAGGTGGAACATGGACCGCGGTGGGTGCGCTCACACAAACACACAGACGCAGTCACAAATAGGCACACACATCCCATTACAGCCTTGCTGCTGAAAATTAGCCTTGCACCTCTCCTGACACCCCGGAACAGACCACAACTCGATACCACCATTTACTTCTCGACAACTCGCACATTTATCACCGTTCCCTCCTTCTGACAGACGAGCACGTGGACGGACAAAATGCCACGACAGAGGGACGAGCTACCTGCTCTCTCACATCAGCACCGGCTGACCTTGACGACGCGCAGAGAGAAAGTGTTTGTCCTCTTTTCTCATTAGAGGAAAAGGAAAGAATGTGCTTTAAGCGTCTCTGACAGTAGCATCCGAGATGCAGCGTGTCTGTAGGAACACGTGCACGGTGAGGCTCAGTGGAGTTTCAGCAATATGCTTACTGAGCAGGGTAGTACGGTGATGTTAATAATTAGCTACAGAAATGAACAGTAATGATTTTTAATTAGACACCCCGTTTGTATTTTCATCTGTGTGGTGATGAGGAGGATCCTTCAATGAAAAGCTGCGTATTGCCATGCTGTTGATTGGCTGTCAGGTTACACCCGTCCTGGTTGACAGTGCCATTAAAGTTGGCTTAATGCGGAGTCGGTGTGCTGGCAATGACGACCTGAAAATAAATGATATTTAGACTCGAGGTAGACCGATGAATAGGACGTTTTAGAAACTGTCGTTATCGGCAGAACTGGCTCCGATAGTGGCCGACGGCTGCTCAGCCTCCACCGGTCACGGAGGGACGTACATCACCGTTTTACACCGAGGCTCCAGACACAAAGTCAAAGTGGAGGGAGAGAAAAATAGTCCTCTCTCTCAAATATATAAGAAACACTACCAGCTCTTTGTCCACAACACATACAGGCAGACAAGGATTGTTTACCAATCTCTCTTCCAAATAATCCAGCCACTTAACCATCCTCCACTCGGATCCTCCTTAAAGGTCCCATATCCTAAGAAGTGTGATTTTCATGTCTTTCATATTACAAAGCAGGTTTGAAGTGTTATATTAATACTGTTAAACTATCAAATCGTTCAATATACAGAGAAATACACACCCAGCCCGTATTTAGAAACTGTGCGTTTGAAACAAGCAGGATTTCTGTCCATTTGTGATGTCACAAATATACAATATTTAGACCATTGCACGGTTTTAAATGTTAACATTCTAAATGTGTCCCAGTTTATTTCCTGTTGCAGTGGATGTGAATGACATCAGCTGACAGGAAGTAAACATGGACCCAAGCTGTTGCCTAGCAACGCAATTTTGTTGAAATGCACCAAAACGAAGCTTTTCAGACAGACGGTGAATACGGGTATATTCAGACAGACAGGAGGAGGAAAATAACGTTTTTTTGAACATTTCAGCATGTAAACATGTTCTAGTAGAAACACAGAATACCAGTATGAACCTGACAATGAGCACGATATGGGACCTTTAACCTGGAATATGCACAGACATGAATGGTTTATAGGAGTGGCATTAAACATCGTAACGGGGCGCTCAACAGAAGTAATCCTGGCCAGTTATAGGTCAGAACAGTGCAGAATATATTCCAACAATGCAATCCACCTTCAGGATATTCTCTTGCTAACAGTTCAATTTGGGGAGACAAATAATTTATTTATTAAAAACGGCGTTTGCAAAAGTAGCCGACGAGGCAGATGCAGAAGTAAAGAAGATATCGGCCGATTAATCCACTATCAGATTGTTCCTGCTCCAAACTCTCGTTATTATATCGGCGTTTGTCGGTCGTCCTCCAGTTTAGACACAACCTAGGAGTCATATTTTGACAGTAAACTTTGCTAATATATTCTAAGAATCATTGTATAATTATCACCATCCGTTGATGTAGGACATGATTTCAGATATTTGTTCATATCACAGAAACCCACCAAAGAGGCAAGGTCATGACTCAGCATTTTCTCCTCTGAACCCTGGAGATCAATAGTCATGTCATAAGTCAGCTTTCCCTTTCCCTCGTGTCATCTCACACACACACACACACACACACACACACACACACACACACACACACTTAGCAAATTGCATTCACAGATGAGACAGGCGGTTGCCTTCCTTCCTTCCCTTCCTTGTACCTTTCACGCTCTCTCCCGTCCCGTCTCCTCTCCTCCTCTCGTATTTCTCTGGTGTCTCGTACACGTCGTCATGATGTTGAGTGGTGGACCTCATTAATCTCGTGTCCGTGTCCATGCAGATGCTGTATCTACATCACTGCTTCCCAACCTTTGGCCACTGTGCTGTCAGATGAACTCATGTACTCCGTCATCAGCGCCGCTCGTCTGTTTGTTGTTTGTTAAACTGGCTGATTCAACACTACTAATCCCATCACAGTGGGTATTGTTCTGATATCTTTTATATGATTGAACTGTTTTAGGTTGGTTTGGTCAAGTTTGCATTCGAACTACCAGCTGGAAGTTTCAACCTTTCATCCACTAATAACCCTGCTAACCTTCGCCTTTTCTCTTTTTATCCAATACTTTTAGCTAACTAGCTGTTTATCATTAACTTCTATTTTGAGCGTTTATCCATTACTTATCTAGTTTACTACTTATTTTTTCAAATTAGATGAGCTCCTCCACAGTTCCTCCGTGTACAGGACAGGTACCCTCGGTTGGGAACCACTGGTCAGCGCTTTACTCGACACGGTCTCTGAACGTGGGCGGTTCTGTTGTCTGGAGTTAATGTTATTTTCGTACGGTTTTGTTAGGGGGATGGGGGTCTAGTGTGAGTTAGTGTGCATGGGTATTTTCATCTTTTAAAATCTTGGCTTCTCTTTATTGTCAGATGCAGTAAGCGGTGCCTGGAAGCCACCAGCGTGCTCCTCACCTGCTTAAGGACAGCTGCTTAGTCAGCGTATCGCGCATGCATTCATCTGTGTGTGTAAGTGTGCGTGTGGTTGTCTTGCTGGTTGTTGTTCTTTTTTTTGAGAGAGAGAGACAGAGAGAGAGAGGAGACATTAAGAACGAATATAAGAAATCAATGCAAGGCTGAGGCAGCACTTCTTAACTGGCTCAAAGTAAATGTCTGTTAGCTCAGCGGATGGAAGACGCTCAGCCTAACCGACGGTCGGCCGTCAGTCTGTTGATGGTTTATCATGTTAAATCTCTGTTACACATGGGTATTGTGGGGCGGCGATAGAAACAGACAATATTCTGCATTCTGAGACATTTTTGTGTAATTTTATCTCTGTACACTTTATTTAAACGCAGCAGTTATTTCTGACCAAACGTCCACTGAACATTCACTAGATATTCTGGAGGCAGGCAGAGGAGCAGAGGAGCAGAGACTCCGGTCCTGGAGACCAAAGCTACGGTCTCCTCCGCGTCCCCCGACCGCGGCCAACACTGTTTAACAGACTTCACTAGATACAACCAAGAGGTTTTGGTGCTTCACTGTAGTTTGTGTTGGAGTCTGAGTCTGAACAGCGGAGACACACGAGAGACCAGGAGACACCGACCCCCAATGACTAATTCGTGGAAGAAGTTACAAACAGTCCCTTTCAGTGTCCTTGAGAATAAGTTGATGTCCTTTTTTCCCTTTTCCACTCATTATAGACATTTTTTTCACTTTCTAGCTTGATGATAATTTCAGTCCACGGTTTCCCCTCAAAAATGAATTATATTGACCCAAAAATGCAGGGCAGTGTGTGTTGAGGTGGTCGAGGACTCTACAGTTCACCAGTGATTTGTAATGTGATGAACGGACTCCGAGGAGAAGTGCATTAATATCATCAGGCATTCGCCGCTCTTGTTTCCAGACTCCAGAGGAGTAGGAAGGTTAAAGGCAGCTGTGAAAACACAAGAGTAGCCGTGGAACAACAAGGCAGAACAGGCAGCGAGTCTCAAGGCCTTCACACATCCAGGTTTACTTTGTTCTCCAAAGTAGACGATAGCAGATGTAGTGTTTTGTTTAGTTGTATACGGGGTAAAGTCGAGCCAGGTGTGTTTATAGAATACCTAACAGGATTGTCACAGAGGCTTTCAAAGAAAACTGAGGATCCATAATGAACGCGTAACACAGAGATGGAAAGAACCGCGCTCTGTTTTTACCTAACAAAACAGCTCGGGGGATTGTGTCGAGGTTGTCAGCTGTGTTGAATGAGGGGTCAGGAGTGTAGACTCATTAAATTACAGTTGGTGTGCCGAGTCCGGAGGGTGAGCTGTGGAACTACACCCCTTCTCCACTCAGCCGGTAGAATAATGTGTCTTTAAATTGTAACGCACCTCGACATTTGTTTTGTTTTTCTCTTGGCTCGGAAGTATTTATGACATGCCAAGATGAGCATGCTTTGCTGTCACCGCTGAGCACCACTGGCAACAATATGAGGAATTAGTCATTTAGTGCAGCCAGCAAAGTTAGCAGTCCTATCAATCATCCAAAATGACCGTTGTTTTGTGTTTTTCAGCGCCGACTTTGAGAGGATATTGATGGGTCAACACAAAGTAAAAATTGTATTTTATATGTGCAGGGTAAGTAAGGAGAGGAAGCAAACCCATCTCTTAACTTTTACCCAGGGTCTGAAATGATCACCTGCCAGCCGCCAAATGCAGGTAAAATCGTCAGGTCATCCACCACTTTGGCAGGCGGGGAAAACGCTGGAGACGGGAACAGAGAACCGGTTCTCTTTGAGAACCGGTTCCTATTTGTTCGATTCCTTGGCATCTCATGCCTCCGTAACTATCGACTCCTCTTATTGATGCTTTCGGACTGTTACGCTACACAATGATGCATAAGCACGCTGTATGATGTTTCAGTTTGTTGGGGACCGTGGCACGGATGAAAAAAAGCCCTCACAAGCATGGCGCTACTAAACCTGAGGGGACGCACCCGATTCATACCTGATCATGCTTCACTGAGAACAACACAACAATCTGTGTTTAAATCAGGAGGAGAGTTAGTAACGTTACCTGTTGTTAGTAACGTTACCTGTTGTTAGTAGCGTTACCTGTTGTTAGTAACGTTACCTGTTGTTAGTAACGTTACCTGTTGTTAGTAGCGTTACCTGTTGTTAGTAGCGTTACCTGTTGTTAGTAACGTTACCTGTTGTTAGTAGCGTTACCTGTTGTTAGTAGCGTTACCTGTTGTTAGTAACGTTACCTGTTGTTAGTAG
>CAKAOI010027578.1:0-18864 GCA_916701655.1 Sebastiscus albofasciatus | reverse complement strand
ATGTCTACCGTTTTCTAGACTGGACACGGGTATATTTGATCCTAAATACAATGTATTTACTTTATGTTGTTGACGTCTGTATGACAATAAAGTAGAATAAATTAAATATCTATCTCAGTTTGAGCAGTTTACAGTAAATGTTTGTACCGGTAGTTGCACGGATCTTACATTGGAGCGTGTTCCAAGACGAACACAAAAACGGCGTTGTTAGTAAGGGCAGCTGGTTGAGTCGGCATCGATGCATGCTCGCTGTTGGAGGGTTTTATAACCCACTTCCACTCCCCCCTGAATTAGTTTGGAATGGCCCTTAATATGGCGGACCCTTCACGCTAACGTACAAATGGAGTGGAAGTGGGTAGGGAGAGGGTGGAGGGGGGCGGTTTGGAATTGAGCCTCACTCACTCACTCAAATGACTGCTCTTTTGAGGCAATTCTGCATTTAAGATGTGCATTGGATATGTGCATTTAAGCATACAGTCATCACAGATACATCATTATTTGTGTTCAACCACACCTGGTGAGTTATGTGGTATAGTCCATTTATATAAAACAATAAGTCTGACCTCATCAGCATCAGGGCGGGGTCCTCTGAAGTTGTAGAGCTCCTTAAGGATGTTGTACTCTTCCTGGATACAGACAAGACAGACAGACAGACAGACAGACAGACAGACAGACAGACAGACAGACAACGTGGAGCAGGGGTCAACTCAAGAAAACATATTTTGGATCTTCATCTCTGTAAAACAACTTGTGAATTTAGGATTAATAAAGTTATGTTCATTAATTTGTCGTAAACAGTTTATTCCTAAAGGTCAAACCTGACAGCTCTTTTTAGCCTTAATGCATTTCATTGCATCTGTGATGTCATATGATGAAGTAATGTGTGATGTCATGTGTGATTTCTGTGACATTAATTAAGGTGTCTGGCAAATACTCTACTCTACTCTACTCTATCAGGAACACATTGAGCCAAACTGCTGGTTTATGCTTTCTGTTGTCTACCAGTCTGCATCATGTAAACCGCTTGCTGAGCTGTCACAGTTCCACCAGTAAGCTCCGTTAGCTTCCGCAGTGTCTCTCCACATAAAGCTTTAACGTGGAACACTGCTGATGATCACAATTCAAAATAAGTCGCTATTGGCAAATGGCATCAAAAAGGTATTGATCACCACATTTCTGTTATTTGACAGTTCAGGTTCATTACTTACTATGCATTGTCAAAATCTCCCTCTACCACCTGCGCAATATTGCTAAGATCAGACCCTCTCTCACACGCCCTGCTGCCGAGAGGCTTATCCACGCCTTCATCTCCTCCCGCCTCGACTACTGGAACTCTCTCCTGTACAGCGTAAGCACTACCTCCATTATTTAGACTCCAAATGGTCCAGAACGCAGCTGCCCGCCTCCTGACTCACACCAAATCATAGCACCACATCACCCCAGTCCTAAAAGACCTCCACTGGCTCCCTGTTTCTCACCGAATCAATTACAAAATCCTGACCCTCACCTAAAAAAGCCCTGCACCAACTTGCTCCCCCTTACCTCTCTGACCTCCTCTCCCCCTACCAACTCCCACTGTCCCTTAGATCCACCTCAGCTGGACTACTCTCCACCCCCAAGTCCAACCTCCGCAGCTTTGGGGACAGATCATTCTCCAGGCCAGGCTTTGGAACTCCCTCCCACAAGACATCAGAGACTCTGAATGCCTC
Source organism: Sebastiscus albofasciatus (assembly GCA_916701655.1). Classification (NCBI taxonomy): domain Eukaryota; kingdom Metazoa; phylum Chordata; class Actinopteri; order Perciformes; family Sebastidae; genus Sebastiscus; species Sebastiscus albofasciatus. The sequence goes on along the minus strand of CAKAOI010027578.1, from coordinate 17,155 downwards.
TCACTATTTCAGTCCCGCCTCGAGACCCATCTCTTCTCCTCTGCCTACTCCTAGCCCCCACCCTCACCCAGTTGTCTGTGTGTGTGTGTGTGTATGAGCTTCCTGTTTATATTGTTAAGTGTCTTCGAGTTCCAGAAAAGCGCTATATAAGTTGAATTTATTATTATTATTATAATTGAGGACCCCAGAATTGAAAAATCTAGCCCTTATTTAATCCTGTGTGTATAACAATTAGATTACATTACATTCATCTGCCAAACTCAGAACACACAGCGGTGTGTGATTAACTGTGTTGCTCAAGGACACGTTGGCATGTATAGAGGAGGAGCTCGGAGATCAGAACACCGAACCTTTAATCAAGCCCAGTCCTGCTGTGTTTATTATTTCGGTGGCAGGCAGCAACCCTAAAAGGATAAAGGATTGGTACTTTAAAAGCCCCATGGAGTCTTTACTTTCTGGATGTGATGTATTTCCTGTCGTGGCCAGGGATGATTCATCTATTCTGACTGTAACTTCCTGTTTTTTCAGGAAGGCAAAATCTCTGCATCCAATCAAGAACAATGAACAAAATAATAAGTGTAAAAAATAAGTTAGTTGTAAAAAAAAAATCTCTGCATTAGTAGATGTTTGATTAAATACACGATTATGGTTAAAAAGAAAGTATAAAATCAATCCAAAATGTGTTGAAAGGAGTCGCTGCAGAACTAGAATATGAGGTATATAAGCAGGATATTATACTGTACCTGTGTGTATAACTCCTTGAAGGGATTCTTACATGAGAAGAAATCCAAATCAATATCCAAGATGTATGGCTCCGTCTCACTTAGTAATGCAGATATTCTCTTTACAACATAACTGGTGGATCCTTCATCATCATCACCATCACCACCCGAGCCCGTCCTGTTGCTGCCCTCTGCTGGTTGCAGTGTGTCAGTACACCTTAAGAGGAGCTCCGAGCAGCTGGCTTCCCCAGCTTGACTATACTCCGTACGGGGTCTCTTGGCAAACCATCTCTCTGTGTCCTCTTCACTTTTATTCTCTGAGAATGTCACACAGAAAAGCAGAAAACAGTGTCAGATGGAAATGTGTCCATCCCTATTAGTTATAATCTTGAATATAATTAAATCAAAACAACAAATAAAAAGAAGAAAATTAAATACCAGTAAATAATAAAGTGATAAAAAAAATAATAATCAGAGTTAATTATGGGATTAAATATGTGTGAGTGAAGTTAAACTCAGGAATTTTAGATTTTTTTTTTTATTTTTCTCATAATTTCAATATATAATAGTTGTTTTAACAGTGAATTTATTTTGGGAGAAAAACCACATGATATCAGCGTGTGACATGGAGGAAGTCCGTGGAGAGCATTTTGGAGAGAAGTCTTTTATTTTGGAGGGGGGTCATAGGGAATGTTTTTTTTCGTTGTTGTTCAATGAAAAGTTCAATTCAATGTTGAACGAGTCAGCTCATTTAATCAAAGTTCAACTAAAATGTTGTTTTTTTCTATTTTTGTTTACAATTATGTCTGCTTATGATCTGCATATTTTTACTTTCAAATAGATATTTTTTCCACTTTTATACGAACATTTCTACACAAAACGTAACATGACATCTAGCATACCGGTACATATTACATATCTTCACATTCTGTCACACATATGCACAGACATGACTATTGTACTTGCGCAGGGGGATGGATGGATGGATGGATAAATAAATAAATAAATAAATGATAATAAATCCAAATTAATCCAATTCAATACAAGTGTAGGGACCGCATTTCAGTTCATTTCTATTTTACATAGTTTAATGTTTTTTCCATATTTTTGTTTACAAGTTTACACCCTCCACAGGTGGTCAATTGGTACGCATGGTGGGGAGGGAAGGCAGGTGACAGCAGAGACAGTCATTGACCTCAGCCTCAGCGGGTTGATGAACTCTGCAACGGCACAGTTAAACTGAAATAACTGTTATCTTATTTTCATGTTATGTATATTTTGCAATAAATTGTAAGCTATAGTGAACGGTGGAAGGCTGCGAGTCTGACCCCGCACTCTGCTCTCTATGTGGTGAGTACGACATGTTTTAAAGATGAATCTGAAGGGTTGCTGTATCGTGTTACATTATATCATAAAATAAATTTGAAGTGGAAAAACTTTTAATGCCCCTCAAAACTTGGTTTCTTATTATTTAGTGTAAACAGTTAAAAAAAAAAATCATCTGTTCTGCTCTTTCAGCACTGTGTGGGTGTGATTTGATCCGATTTTATAGACAGTAGCCTCGCAACATAAGCAAACAACCTCGCAGCTGTCATCAGATTTTGATTCAAATGTTGCTAAACTCTGCCTGGTGCACATCATCATTTTCCAATTTAAAGCAGCTAGACAAAACAAAAAACACCGCAACTGTTCTAACGTTGGCAGAAAGAGGACCCTGTTGCTCACAGAAAGAAACTGACGGAGAAAGATGGTTTTCAGGGGCCTTTAATGACTAATCTCTTGTCAGTTTTCAAAAATCACTTCTCAATAATGTTTTCAATAACGACTTCTCATTAGTTTGTTTGTTTAAAGTTGAACAACTTTTCAATTTAAAACATGCCATTGTTAGACTATGGAGTCTTGATGATCAACAGATCATTGCTCAACACTTTGCGTCACACAAAGTGCAGCACGTTGGGCACCACAAAGTTTTCAACTTGCGTTCAACTGTTAGATGTCCCTCTCAGTATGCATCTTGGTCACAATTTAAAATATAAAATAACATAAGAGAAGCATCAGGATTGTTTGTTTATATGTACAAAAACCTTTACTACTGGCCAATATATCGATATATATTATTTAATCAAATATTGATATTAGAAATCTGGTATTGATCAGCCTATACTTCAGATGGCTGCAGAGGATTTACCGAACTAAAAAAGAAGCTTTTCATGCGTTATAAAGCTGCTGTGGACAACAGATACTGGAAAAATCACGTTAACATTATTTTAAGCCTCAGAATATTTTCAGCTGAACTTTAGAATGCATTTCTGCACAGGATGACGACTGTGGAGTCGTGTTAGGACAGGATCCAGAGCAGTATTTGTTGTCAAAAATTAAACGGTTTCAATTCTCATTTTCCACAGTATTGATACACGGGTACCAGCTGCGCTTTCTGCTCTCTATTCTCTCCGTCAGCGAGTCAACACACACATTGCTATTTATTAGGGCTGTCAATTGCACATTTTTTATCTGTTCAAAATGTACCTTGAAGGGAGATTTGTCAAGTATTTAATATTCTTTAGGTTTTTCTAGTTTCATATGATACCAGTATCTTCACTCTAGCTTTAAAACTGAGCCCGCTACAACCTAAGAATTGCAAGTTGCGTAAATGCGTTAAAGAAATTAGTGGCGTTAAAACGAATTTGCGCTAACATGTTATTATAGCGTTAACTTTGACAGCCCTAGCATTTATCATTAAAAAAAAATAATAAATAACATTTTTTACTAAACTTTTATGCCCTCAATGTTGTGTGAAATTTTCCCTGTGGTATCAAAAAATGGTATTGAATATCGATATTTGTTAAGGTATTGTATCAAAGTTAGAAATTGCAGTATCGTGACAACTCTAATGGGCTGCAAACAGACTTTCGAACCTTTCCTTTAAAGAGGAGAAAAAAAGTTGATGAACAACGAAGGTTTCACATATTCCATAATCTTCCAAAAAAAAAGGCAAAAGTATTCAGCTTGTTTGTTAGGCTTTCAAAATCCAAAAGGTGCAATTATTTTGTATACTGTTTTTGCAGAAATGAGGTCATTATTAAGCATGTCTTTTTCACACTGAGGCCTGGATTCACTGAAGAGAGTTCTAAATCACCAATGTGCCTTAAAAGCAAGGCATATTGCTATTCACCAGCTCTGGTCCCAGTGACTCTGCCATGTTGTTTTGGCACCGAGAGTCAATCAACTTGAGTCCTGGCGTTAGTGATAACGGCCAATAAGTGGCTCTGTTCATGCACCAACAAACAAATCTAAAAGCTCCAAAGAAGTAGCTGACAAAGCTGCTTTATCGCAATTGGAAACTGTCGGTCTGACAGTCCAGCTGGTTGAAGACGACCACTTGGGCTCTGTGAAATTATATGAGGCATGTTTCACCGTTTTATAGACTAAACTCAATACGTAGACAGCCTCAAACGGGCAGTAGGAAAGTGTATTGCGTTGCCATGCGCTCGTGCACATCTATCCTCACAAACTGTTTTATAAAAACTAGGGCTGTCAATTGATTAAAATATTTAATCATGATTAATCGTATGATTGTCCATAGTCAATTGCAAATTAATTGCACATTTTTGTACCTTAGAGGGAGATTTGTCAAGTATTTAAAACTCTCATCAACATGGGAGTGGACAAATATGCTGCTTTATGCAAATGTATCAATTAACAACACAAAACAATGACAGATATTGTCCAGAAACCCTCACAGGTACTGCACTTAGCATAGAAAATATGCTCAAATCATAACATGGCAAACTGCAGCCCAACAGGCAACAACAGCTGTCAGTGTGTCAGTGTGCTGACTTGAAAGAAATTAGTGGCGTTAAAACAAATTTGCGTTAACGCGTTATCATCGGGTTAACTTTGACAGCCCGAATAAAAACATTCCTTTAACAATCAACTAAGGCACAAACATTTCTGGTTGGATATCAAAGTAATCCAACTGCTAAAGTCTACTAGAGGCTTTCCACCTGCCCTCGCTCACACACCTGTGAGTGAGCCGTGACTCGGTTTAACAGGATTGACTCTGATCACATTCAGCCGGAGAGGTTTAGAGTTCTCCAGCTGCTTCTCCGAAACATACAGACCGTCACTGAGGAAGTAGTTGTCTTTACTGGTCACCCTGCACAGAAACAGAGAGAAGCAGAGGGAAGAGGGTGGGGAGACGGACAGAGAGGAAGTAGAGTTCATGACGAACCAAAGAGAAAGATCTGTTCTACATTTAAAAAGGTCCTGTATTTGCACTTGGGTGTTTTCAATCACTCTGGCTGGTTAGACCTCCCGTCAGGCTCAAGCTGGGTGGAGCTGTGCTGGAGCTACATGAAGTCATGAAACTCATATGTAGCACAATGATAACGGGGTAAGTTGTTTTGCCCAAACAGTTCCTGAGAAGTCGAATCATGCACCAAAAGTGAAAACACCTGTTTGGGAGGACTATGGATGTGCAGGGGCTTTAATTAAAGGTGCTCAATTTGAAATGCAGAGCCGCTGCCGTTAGCTAGCCAGTGGGGCACACTGACATGCACTGGAAGCACTAAAAGCACTTGCAGGCCAGAAACGGAACTGACTGCTGCCGCGGAGCCACTGTTTTGATTGGCTTGTGTGCTATAGGAACGCACACTTTTTCTTCTTCTCTATTTTCTCAATGCACAGCTGGTTCTGGCTGGTATTACCGTACGTACTTCATGGTAAAGACACAGAAAAAATGTCAGCAGACAACAATAAACCAAGATGAGCTTTATTCATATGTTATGATATGGTCAATAGTTATCTTGTGTAGGCTATGGGAGGACATATGGAGGTTCATGGTTGCAGCTCAAGCACACATATTTGTATATTGTGAACTTGTGAGTAGGCACCTTGCCTGCAGCAAAAAGTGCCAAGAGTCATACCCAAGATTTGTCCCCAGTATCCGAGGCAGCTCCTTCCTTTAAAATCAAAGAGAATTAACGCTACCAGCATCATTACTTTAGTAGCATAAATGGATGTTGAATTGAAGATAGCTTTGTTAAGCTAGCAAGATAGGTAGATTTGTTAGATCAAAATGTACCTATGCTAACCTATGTTAATGTGACACTAAGCAATTAGTTAGCTTAGTTTGCTCCACTTGTTTCGTCAAAGTCACATATCATATAAAAATGGTTTAAGAATTTGACAAAAAGTGAGTTACATTGTACTTGGAATGCCGAATGCACAGCCACTGATTTGACTGCCACGAATAGGACAATAAAGTTACTGGGCAAAAAAAAAAATTAAATAAATAAGTCAGCAGCTACTGGGTGGTCCTGTTCTACGTAAACCAGTGATCTATGTGGGCGTTCCTATGAAGCTCTACAGGAAGGCCCTCCTTGAGGCTGCAATCAGACTACTGCGCAGCCGGCCCGGTTATGTCAACAAAGCACAGAGAAGTTCTGATAACAACACACACAGAGACTTCATTCTCTGCTCAGGTAGACATCACTCCTCTATATCTTTACATAGACAATAGTTGTTTGATGCTATATTAATGCTCTGGATATTGTATTTAGCACCTTTGAAGATATATGCTCAATAAAACAACAGAGGATTTTATAAAGAGGATGTGACTCTGTTTAGTGTAGGGGCGTCCTGGACTAAGAATTTATACAGTCGAATCTGATTGGTCAAGTCTTGCCTATCGTCGACTAATCCTTGTATTTTTTTTTTTTTCTGTTAAAGCTTCATGTGTCTATAGAACAATAGTAAAAACAACACAAACAGATACATGTGACTATCGTTTGTTTTTGAATAATCGACCGTGCTGTTTTGTGTGTGTGTGTGTGTGTGTATATGTGCCTAGGTGCTGCGCTGTCCAGAGTACTGAAACGGAGCGGTAATCGATGGACAGACAGAGAGACACGGTTTCTTGGGCTGTTTGCTTATTGTGGTTATAAATAGAACATTCAGCCCTAACAGTATTATTAATAGGCTGATATTTATACCAAAATAGGCTATATATTATGATTTATTGGGAGAAACCAAGCAGTTCTACGTAAAATCAGACATTCAGCAACCCCATATATCCCCAATGGAATGTTTCATAACCACATTTTCCCGCCACCGTGACGATTCAACTGTGAGATTAGCAGGCTCCTTAGATCGAGCCGTTGAATACTCGACTATTCGGGGTCACCCCTAGTGTATTTAGTGTACATCCTACCTGATGGTGGTGGTGGACGAGTCTCTTCCTACAGCCATCCTGTGCTCTCCTTCACTGATCTGCTGAGCCCAGTATGGGTGCAGCCACGCCACACATGACACATGGCCAGCATACACCATGGGCATTATCCAGTTCTCTATACTCAACTCACTGAAAACAAAAAAAAAACAAAAAAACATACAGGGATTAGTGGAATCCAATACGATGTAGCAGTCTGACGTTTAGAGCATTCATTCATCCATCCATCCATTACCTGTACCACTCATCCTGTGTATGGCTGCAGGGTACTGGGGCCTATCCCAGCGTGCACTTGGTGAGAGGCAATGTACACCCTGGACAGGTCACCAGTCTATTTTTGTTAATGCAACAATCCTGATGCTGCTTCACAACTAACGGCTTGGTTCACCCAAAACAAGGTGACATATTTTCTCACTCAACCGGTACCGGGGCCTCTTGTTTTGGTTTTATTTGTCCAGGTTTTAGAAATCTGGAATCGGCATCTTGGCCCAAAATCAATATCAGAATTAATCATTACATTACCTTCAGAGACATTAAACATTATTGTATGTTTGTAAATACAATCATACAAGACTTTCTATCCTCACAGTGGACCTCATATTAACCTTCTGTATTGAACACTAAACTGAAAGTCATGAACATTTATTTAACATATTCAGAAGCTAAGAACTCTTTTTTCACACTCTTGTGACTATAACATCAGTAATATTATAAATACATAAGATAAGATAGGCTTTATTTGTTATTGTCCTGAAGGAAATTTGTCTTGGACACATACAGTATCTGCCGTTAAGAAATACAAAATAACAGAGTGCATACATACAGTACATGCGCAGACTGTCGCCAGTCACACACAGTACCTACAGTTCATGCATAGACTGCCACCAACCAACAAATTGCACACAGCCCGTCGTACGACACACCAGTAGTCATTCATACTGTGTTAGCGTACTATGTGCAGTACGAGTAAAGAAGCTTCAATAACTTCAAACTGTACATGTGTACAGTTCAGATAAAAGGCAGCGGTACAGGGGTTCGGATCTGGCCAGCTTGCTATTTAGGGCTTTGATGGACAGAGGGACAAAGGAGTTCTTAAAGCGGTTGAGCCTGCACTGGGGGACCCTGAAGCGTCTGTCTGAAGGAGGGAGCTGGGACTCAGGGTGGAGGGCGTGTGTGGGGTCTGAAATGATCTTCTGGGCCTGTCTGATGATAGGCCCAGTCCCTATGTCCACACTCACAGACCTCAGAGACTTTGAGAAGGCGTTCCCACAAAGTCCGTGAGGGTTTAGGGCTGTCCCACTGTCCAATCGTCTCATCCTTGAGGGCTCTCTCGCAGACATTTTGGGACCTTTACGAAGACTTTCCGTTGGTCCGCATTTCTGCAGACTTTGCCTGAGGGAATTACCCACAATTCATAGTGTTGTGACGTTAAACAGGGTTACCACGGTGACCAGGGGAAGCCCAGAGGCGTAAGAAAAATAAGGCAACGGTCTGTTATACATAGCAACGGTCTCTATTACAGAAATTACAGGCCGCAGAACGCCGCGATTGACCAATCAGAATCGAGTATTCAACACAGCCGCGTAATAAAGCTTATCGATTAAACACAGGTATCGGATCGGTACTCGGAATCAGCTGATACCCAAAGCCCAGGTATTGCTATCGGTATCTGGACAGAAAAAGTCTGATCGGTGCATCGCTACTGTTTTGTATTCAAATTAATGAGTATAAGACAACTGTGTCTACTCTTTACTGACATGTGGAAAGTGGTGCCGGCCGCCCTGATCTCTTTGGTCCTTTTGGTAAAACAGTTAGCAGTTACAATACCCAGGTAAGATGGCAGATGCTTATCCCATTAGTTATGACGTGTAATGTTGCATCTACTGTTTTCTATCTATGGTCCCAGCCCTCTGACCCAGCCTGAAGGGAAAAGCTTGGATTGCAACTGTGTGTTTGAAACAAAACATACCTTAAGAGTTTCTCCTTATCAAAGACTGTGTCAGCAGACATGTTGACAGGGATGAGCAGATCAGGGTGGGAGTCTAAATGAACCATCTTTATGTTCTTCAGTGGGAGGTGTCTTGATGCAATGGCACGATAAATATGACCCACCACCTAGTAAAGACACAGGGAAATAAGCAATTTTAAGATCTTCTTTGACTCATGATGTAATGAGAAAACTGGTAGAATATCGACGTTATTTGGTTGACCAGAATTATCCTAACATAATCCTTTACATGTGATTCATTAACTCTTTCATCAAAAAGTGCACAAATTATATTGTTAAAGCTTCAGTTGGCAGTATATTTTTGGCATCATTGGGCAAAAATTCCATAATAAACGTTCAGCATATTGTAATTCAAGTGTTCTGAGAGATAACTAGACTTCTGCACCTCTTCATGGCTCTGTTTCAGGCTTTAGAACATCTAGCCCGTGACGGGAGACTTTGATCAATCACAGGTCATTTCAGAGATAGAGCGTTCCTATTGGCTGTGATCAGCTAAACCGTGCACTACAAGATGTTTCTGAAAACATTTGAGGAGAGAAATAGGTATTATAGTAAAATAATATTGATTCATATTTGATCAGCGCTGCCTAGTTTGACCGTTTGGTCAGAGTTCGCGAGTGATTGACAGCCGGCTCTCATAGAGAGCAGATGGACAGCAGACCTTAGATCAGCTCTTACTGCTTGTTTTCCTCCGGTCTGTGAAATCTTGCAGATGCCATTAGGAGCACCGGAGGACACAGAGGCACATGATTTTTTTCAGGTTGCCTGTTTCATGCAATACTGTCATGATATAAATATATAAACTAGAGGATATTAATAATGAACGTAATAAACATAAGGATATTAATAACGAACGTAATAAACTAGAGGATATTAATAACGAACGTAATAAACTAGAGGATTTTGATAACTAACGTTATAAACTAGAGGATATTGATAACTAACGTAATAAACTAGAAGATATTAATAACTAACGTAATAAACTAGAGGAAATTAATAACTAACGTAATAAACTAGAGGATTTTAATAAATAACGTAATAAACTAGAGGATATTGATAAATAACGTAATAAACTAGAGATTATAAACTTGAGGAAATTAATAACTAACGTAATGAACTAGAGGATATTAATAACTAACATTATAAACTAGAGGATATTAATAACTAACGTTAATGATGGATAGGTGTGTAAACACACAGGAAGTCATTTGGTTGATCCCAGGTGTAACTTACATCGTGGTGGTCCTCCACCACCCACACCGGCAGCTCCTTGTAGCACCTCTTCAGCGGCGCACAGCTCATTCTAACAGACAACAACGGATGTTTCCTCCGTTAATGTTACCGTTATCGTTACCGGGATTATTACGATACGACTTTAGCTCATTAACGTCACGCGCTCACACCGCTCTCTCGTGCTCATCGTCTGATGACGTTTCTTCATAAATAGTTTGATAGCAGAAGCAGCTCGAGCAGCTGAAGTCATTCACCCCGGTTACAAGATGCCATGAGACGAGGCATCCACCGGAAATGACACCAAGCATTGTTTTTATGTCCGGGTAGAAACAACAGTCAGGAGACAAAAGTTGCTAGTGTTCGGTAATTTAATTTATATTATAATATTACATTTTATTATCGAATATATTATATTCGATAATAAAATAGAATGAAAAATGGGGAAAAATTGTAAAATTGTAAAAGCTAGGAAGGTTTATTAAACTTATAAACGTATATAGATATCTACACCACAAACCCACTATACTAATCAATAAATAAACAAATAATAATAATATTAATAACAATCAGAATATTATTATTATTATTAATGATAATAATAATCAAGCAGATAAGAAGTAGGATATCCATAAGTATAATATTCATTTAAAATTATATTTTTGTTATTTTAGACCTGAACTACTCTTTTCTTATGTAGCTATCTGAAATGAAAATGAAAATCCTTGCTGATATACAATGTGTCATCAAAGTGACTCTGAAATACAATATGTAGCCTATGGTAGCTGCATTATGCTGTCTTTTCATTCCAAAACAGTATGAAATCAAAATAAATGGTAGATGGACTTGCATTGATATAGCTCCTTTCTAGTCTTCCGACCACTCAAAGCGCTTTACACTACATGTCAGCATTCACCCTTTCACATACACATTCATACACTGATGGCAGAGGCTGCCATGCAAGGTGCCAACCTGCCCATCAGGATCTGATCTAAATACTCATTCACACACCAATGGATCAGCCTTCAGGAGACATTTTGAGGTTCAGTAGTTTGCTCAAGGACACTTGGGCATGTGACTGGAGGAGCTGCGGATCGAACCGCCGACCTTCCTGGTGGACGACCGGCTCTACCTCTGAGCCACAGTCGCCCCAAAATAACCAAGCTAACAGTGCTTCAGGAACAATACTCCATGAAGTTTCCATTCTTGAGAATGGTCATTCCAAGAATTCATTAAAACATACTATCATTACACAACAATCTAATTTTGGCATACTCTGAACATTACAATGTATCTGTGCAGGTGGTGCATGGACTACTGCATACAGGCAGTACTATGAGAATATATTGGGAATAGCTACAGATACATATGTATTGATGTGACGTATTGTAGTGAATGAAAGTTGATCCTCTCTGTCCTGATAATACTGGTTCAAGGTGGGCCATTATTATCAATCAAAACAGGGAGTCTCACAAACATTATAGCCCGCTATAGATCAGTGCATGTCAGAGGCAATTTTATAGCAATAGCCTAATAATTGTTTCTTTCCTGCTACTTTGGGGCAGCAGAGGAAGCTGTAAACATAACACTGACATATTGCCTTGTAAAGATGTTATGGCTAACATTTTGGCAAACAGTTTATCAAAGCTTCCTCACAGAAAACAGCAGCCTTTTGCGTCTACATGTGAGTGTGAGGAGAGCAGTGAGTCCGAACCAAAACAGTATTTGTGTGCCATTAAACCAAAACAATGAGCTAAAATCACTAAAACACTCTGTAGAGCTGAAGGGAACTTCAGATTTGTTTGGTAATACTCTGTGGCACTACAAGTAAACCCATGTTGTCCTATTGTAATATCTAAAAAACAACAAAAAAAAACATTTTTGCAGAGCGCTATTCAGTTTATCATTCAAGACATAATGTAATAACAGTCCATATTAATAGCAACAGAGTGCTTCAAGAGATTCAGTGAGCTTACATATATACATGTGAATGTGTAACTGTGTGAATGTGATCAGGGCGTTCCTGACACCGAGAGCCTTGCACAACACTTAGTTGTAAGTTTTCTTTTTTATTAAATCACTGAACTGTGCCTGCTACCTCATCATCTCATCTGTCTGCACTTGGGTCTCAAACCTGCTTTCCTAAACTGTGACATTCGAGGTGTCGTGTCAACAGTTTTACAGACGTCTCTTTTACAGTGGTGGTTATGGGGAAAATGCTTTTTAGGCTGTACAGGGGGATTTTTCGCTGCAATTGCGCGAGTGGCCACTAGAAAGAAATTGGAAGCAAGGCGGAGCGGAGGCGCCATATCCAGTTATTATTATGATCCAAGTGAACGCTTGTACCAAATTTGAAGAAATTCCTGTCATGCATTTCTGAAATATCATGAGAATGGGACGGATGGACGGACAGACCAGGCCACGGCTGTCGCCAGCGCGAATGGTAAAGTTTCCCCATCAGCTTATGTAATCAATAACTCATCAAACAGACACATGGAAATTCAATTGCTGAAAAACATTTTCTTCTGCATCATCTTAGACCAACTCTATCAGTTGGACCAGAGTTCCTGTGTAGATGTGTGATGGGATTTATCCAGTATGTGTGTGAGGGAGTGGGCATATATATATCCACCCTTTGATCTTGGTGGCCTCTGCGAGCAACGGAAGGCTTTGATCTGTGTTGGTTTGGACCGTAGCCCATAGGAGATGACAGCAGGATGATGAGTGGAGGTAGCAACACAGAGAGTAGAGGGATGAGCGGAGCGAGTAAGAAAGAAAGAAAGAGAAAAGAGCAAGATTAAAAATTATAGCAGAATACTCGGTGTAGGTAGGGGGGGACTGAAGACAGAGGAAGATGAACAAAAACACAGCAGGAGATCTGCTGCAGATGAAAGACTGAGAGTAATGGGAGGAAACAGAGAGGATGTAGAATGTAAGGAACCTGTGATGCTTAACTATGCAGAGGTATTTGGACATTCCAGCTTTGCTTTAAAGGGTCAGTTCACCAAAATTACAATAACGAAAAAAATATATTTTCCCACTTCTGGTCTAATGCAGACCTGAGTAGTGATAAAGGTGACAAGATACGAGACTAAAATACGAGAGGTGGAGGGGGCAGAAAGTAATTTTTAATATGCAAATGAAGCCTTGTAGAGCATTTTGAGGTTAGATTACAATGAGAAAACAACACCTTGTTTTGATAAACAAATACATTTTATTGCATAATTACAGGCAATGTATTATATCATTAGTTTGTAATTATTGATGCATGGGTTCGTTGCTTTAATGTTGCAGTTGGTAATGTGGAGCTAATTTTAATGTATTTATCTATATTTTATATTTTACTTTACATACTGCTGGGTAGCTTGTGAATTTCCCCCCAGGGGACCAATAAAGCCTTATTGATATAATAAAATCATCATTTATTCATTGATTATATTCTGTATTGTTAATCTGAATCTGGAAAGTCAGATAAATGTAGCGGAGTAAAAAGTAGAAAGATGTAGCGGAGTAGAGGTATTTTAAAATCAATTCTGAAAGCAACTGGTAGCCAATGTAAGGAAGCCAGGATCCCGGTCATGTGGTCATGTTTCTTTGTCCGCGTCAAAATTCTAGCTGCAGAGTTTTGGATGAGCTGGAGGCTGGAGAGGGAGTTTTTGCTGATGCCAGAGAGCAAGGAATTACAGTAATCAATCTACTAGTTCCGAAGGCGTGGATAATGACTTCCAGGTTTTTGGTAGAAAGAAATGGTCTAATCCTTGAAATGTTTCTGAGATGATGAAAGCAGGATTAAACCAAAAGCTGAGGTTTTGATCAAAAATGACACCAAGATTTCTGCAATACTGAGTTATCGAATGGGATAGAGAACCAAGACTGTTTGATATGTTGGAGGTTGCACTATCTTGACCTATGATAGATATCTCTGTCTTATCAGCATTTTAATGCAGGAAATTGTGACATCCACTTGCTGATGTCATGAAGGCAGTTTAGCAGGTTGATAGTGTTCTGTTTGCAGGGTAACAGCCTAGACAGATCTGAGTATTGTCTGCGTGTAAATAGAAACCGATATTATGTCTGCGTATAATGTGGCCAAGAGGGAGCATGTAGATGGAAAAGAGAACTGGACCCAGTACAGATCCTTGAGGCACCCCACATTGAACACCTATTTCAGCTGACCTGGCATCAGCAATACCAACGCAGACACGCCTCTCTTTTAGGTAGGACTAAACAATTGCAGAGCAGTGCCACGGAATCCCACCCAGGTCTCAAGACGGCCCAAGATGATATTAAGGTCAATGGTCAATGAAATGCTGCGCTCAAATCCAGGAGAACAAGAATGGAGTTATGGCCAGCATCAGCTGACAGCAATTCAAGTCATTTAAGACCTTGAGAAGAGCAGTTTCACTGCTATGTTTTTTTTCTAAAACCAAATTGAAATTTCTCAAAAATATTGTTTGCATGAATGAAAGCTAGCAGTTGATCCGCTACAGCCTTTTCTAAAACCTTAGCTAAAAATGGGAGCTTAGAAATAGGTCTTAAATTGTTAAGACCAGAGGAATCAAGAGATTTTTAAAAGAGGAAGGCGGGTCATGCCTTCGCCATAGCGGGATTCGTAATATCGTAAACTGTTACTACCTTCCACATTCCAGGATGTGGCCTGCAAAGTCACACACAACACTGTGCTCAGATAGGTTTCAATGCAAAATTGATGTGTTATGCTTATTAACTAACATATAGGAACAATAGGAAGCTTCATTTTGATGCTAACAACATGTTCGTAGTTATCTGCAGTATGACTACGCTAGCAAACGCTAGCTTGTTAAGAAAGACAGTTGGTGTAATGTTAAGCAGTGAAAGGACTTTATTATCTCTTCAAAATATTTCATTATTGGCTTGTTGTTGGAAGCCCATTCCATTCATTTGGAGAAAAAATTGGACAAAGATCACGTTAAAATGTTATTATGAGAAATAATCGCAGCGTTTTAACTTCACGGTGACAGATGTATTCACTTCGGTGCAGAACAAGTGTGGCCTCTTGTGGTTTA
Source organism: Sebastiscus albofasciatus (assembly GCA_916701655.1). Taxonomy (NCBI): domain Eukaryota; kingdom Metazoa; phylum Chordata; class Actinopteri; order Perciformes; family Sebastidae; genus Sebastiscus; species Sebastiscus albofasciatus. Next base: position 1,921 of record CAKAOI010027578.1, on the reverse strand, counting down.
AGGAAATATGCATTTTTGATCTTCTGGGCTCTGGCGGTGGTCGCTGCCTCTGAATTGAAGGGGAAACATGTTCGCTCACTACTCCTGTGTCCATTTCGTATTTTATGAGGCAAACCTCAAACCTTGGTTTCATCATCATCATTTTTCACATAATTACTTGATCTTTATCTCATTACTGTTCATCACGTTATAACGTGATCCTTTTTCAAAGATTTGTTTTTCTCCACATGAATGCTTCTGTACGTTTCTTCTTTTTTTTCATTTTGTCAGAAAACTTCAAAGACTTGGTTGATCAAAAGAACGCTTTCTTAAAGGGCAAAGATATCTGGACGAGTTGGACAGCAGAAATTAAAAGATTGTTGAAAATGAAGAAGAGTGTCACGGTTTCACCCCCAGCGTTCCTAGTGTGTGTCAAGTCTTATATACTGTACAGTATATGGTGATACCGACATCAATCAATCAGTCAATCAACATTTATTTGTATAGCCCTTAACAACAACCAAAAGGTACCAAAAGTGTTTTACATTAACACCAGGAAATAACAGGAATAAAAACACAACATATCATAAAATAAAAAATGGTACATAAAAAGCATATGGAAAATGTCACAGCGCTACTAGGTATTAAAAGCCAATCTAAATAAAAAAGTCTTGAGCTTAGATTTAAAAAGTACTGGGTCAGTTGTAATGCGTATATCAGGGGATAACTTGTTCCATAGTTTAGGAGCAGCGACAGCAAAAGCACGATCACCCCACAGCCTCTACCTCGACCTCGGGACCGCAAAGCCCCGTTATGCTCGCGGAGAGTTAAAATCTCGGATAAATAAGGTGGGGCGAGGCTGGTAATGGCTTTAAAAACAAACATCAAGAGCTTAAAATCGATTCTAAAGCGAACTGGAAGCCAATCGAGCGAGTAAAGTACGTGTGTACGTGTGTTCACGTCTGGAAGTGTTAGTTAAAAAGCGAGCAGCTGCATTTTGCACAAGTTGGAGGCGCGCAAGGGAAGACTGGTTGAGACCAGCATGCAGCGCATTACAATAATCAAGTCTCGTGCCAATAAAGGCGTGAATTGCCTTCTCAAGATCGCGTTGATTGAGGAAGGGGCTTTACTTTAGCCAGAAGATATGTCCTTTCTAGGTTTGAGGCTTATATTTAATCTGTGGACTAAATTCAATGTACTCTACAGGAAAGAGCCACTCCGTAGCTCCTAGAAGCTGATAACTTAGCCGACTAAGTTATCAGCTTCTAGGAGCTACGGAGTGGCTCTTTGAGGCATGTAATTCTGTGACTGTGTGTGTGTGGTGTGTGCTGGGCACGTTTATGATGGATCACTTTAATGAAATTTGCTCAGTGCTTTTCATCCATTCGCTAACACCCCACGGTTTCCCATCTCTCTCTGTCTTTTGCCCTTTTCTAGCGACTCTCCTTTATCCTGCTTTCATTTCACACTGCTTCTGAAATGAAAAAGTGTAAATTGTTTTTCCTTCTGATCAAAAGGATGAAAGCAGGGATATGCTTGGCTTTGCTGATTGCATTCGATGGGAAGTGAATAGAGCGACATAGATTTGGAAATTCCTGAATCATTTTTCCCCCCCTCACAAAATAACATCAGGCATCGGAGTTCAAAGGGACTGATTTCAATGGAGACCTTGGCTGAATCACTTCTTGTATGCCGGTGCGATGTTTGTGCTATCACCTCTGGTTAGAGAGACATCAAATAAAAATAGCATCTGGTCCAGTGAGTGTCACACGTCTCAATTTATGACAATACAATCAAACATTTAGGCATCACCTGTGCTACAGACGAAGACTGATTTTAATTAAAACACAACTGTTACATCCATCTGCACGGTAGAGTGCAGGCAAACACTAAAACGGCAGTAAATAATGCATTTGTGTTGATGTTACCTAGGTATTAATTT
>CAKAOI010027577.1:0-22514 GCA_916701655.1 Sebastiscus albofasciatus | reverse complement strand
GAGAGAGAGAGAGAGAGAGAGAGAGAGAGAGCCTATATTGAATACCCTTTTCCTGCCTTTTAGTAAGATATGTTGTGAATGAGGAAATAGAGTGATTTAATATGACATTTGTGCTTTTCCCTATAAATATTTCTAATCATAGGAGGCTATGTTATTCCATCATTCATGTATTTAAATAAGATGATTTCACCTACCTTATAAGATTCATTTACAGTGACAATCAGCAACAGTTGACAGCAGACAGACAGTATGTATATTATGGCTAAAGCCTGGATCCCCTCTCTCTCTGAGTGATGAGCGAATGACCACTTCAGGGATGTAACGTGGCAGCTCTAATGTAACGCAACGAGCATCGTCGTCGTCTTATTATCCTCATGTCTCTCTGGCAGCAGCAGCAGCAGCAGCACCGGGAGCACCGGGAGACGGACGCAGCATCCCGACCCAGCAGCTGCACTCCAGAGGCTCCAGTCCGGAAGTGTGGGCGTCTGGGGGACTTGTCTCCAAAAAGGGGACAGCCGCTGTCCCTGCACGGTGGTGGGCTTGATGCTCGGTGGTCTGTCTCTCTGTCTGTCTGTCTCTCTCTCTGTCTGTGTGTCTCTGCTGGGTTCACCTCATCACGACTCGGTGTGGACGGTTGTTGTTCATCACTGAAGGCTGCCACATCATGTTGTGAGGGACTGATTCATGGCTGAGGAGGAAAATGCTATGCCCATTTGTTCCTGTCTGAGTGCACTTCAGGGTGCTACCTCTGGGGGGCGCTGCAGGCACTGATCTGATCTGAGGCTGGGTGATGATGATGATGATGATGATGAGAGGAGGACTGCTATATAATGTAATGATGATGATTGTTATGGGTTTTATTTTTGTGTTCAGCTAAAACAGAAACACTACCCTGGTTAGTAAAACAGTTATTAATATATATTCTGTGGTTGTGGAGGAGCTTTGTCAAGTCTGACAAAAAGATAACCCCCTGATGATGTCACAGTGATGTCATCTGGGTTATCGATTGGAAATTGGGGAGACTATAAAATAAAAATAAATAGAAAAACAGATATATAATATATATTATTTTTATATATATATATAATATATATATTATTTATATGTATATATAATATATATTATTTATATATATAAAAATAATATATATATATATATATTTGTATATATATATTTTTTTTAATAAAAAAATATGTATTAAATAATATATATTACATATTATTTATATATATAAATAATATGTATATATATTTTATATATAAATAATATATATATAATATATAATATCATTTATTTAATATATATATATAATATATATATATATATTTTTTTATTTATTTATACATAAAGTCAGGAGGTGAGGAATGGAGCTTGAAAAACAGGGACTTTTACGAGGCAGTTAGGCTCTATTGAAAGATATGGTGCATTCAAATGGGGTCGTGTTTACCATATTCACCAGAAAAGTCCATATGAACGATAGCCTACTGGCAAGTTGCATTATGGGAAATGTAGAATCCACATTAGAGAGCAGCAGTAGAAATGGAGCAAATATGATTAAAAAGTTGTTTTTATAATACGGTCACTATATCCTGACAGTAGTGCATTAAACAGGTTATCATGGGAGGTTATATCAAAATGTTTTTGTCATCGAACTGTTCAGTTACATTTTCTGTAAGTTTTATCTTATAGGATGGACTAAATGCTGTTTCAAAGCCTTCTCCACACTACCAGGACATAGAGCTCAACTTCCTCATGTTGTTAAAACCTCCACATTATTGTAATAATCTATGTGACACAGCTGTAATGAACCAAGCATTGTTGAGCACTGCAACAGCAATCATTTATTAAATGCATATTATGACCAGCATAAGCTTTTAACACATACTGTAGCCTTTCATCATGATTAATATAAAATTCCAGCTTTAAGCATTCAGCTCAGACGAAGCTCTCTGTGATTATACTAATAGGTACCGTTTGCAGACCTGTGGTCAGTCCCTCTGTATACAGTGTTGAGTTTAACAAGCTCAGCAAAGAGCTTCAGAGGGATTACAAACACTGTTTGACCCGAGTCTGATCGTTTAACTTGTATATAAAAAAATACCTGATTAAAATAAGGCCAAGAAGCTTTGTGTAATAAGGCAGCAGTTTTCTTCATATCTCCAGAAGCTAATATACTTTGGGCGGAGTGATGTAAACTTCGGTTCAGACAATCTTTAAGTCCTTCATTGCAGACTCCAGAGTCTGAAAAAAAGTGTGACACATATTCAAAAACAATGTTCATATATTATTATATTATCTGGGAAAACATCATGTCGACAGGATATGGCACAAATAAACATTTGACCACATCTGTGTATTTTTGTAATGTGTGTGTGTTTGTGTTACCTTGACATCCCAGAGGGCCATTCCTCCATCCATACCGGTGGTGCAGAACTTGGTGCACTTGTTTCGTCCTCCTTCCAGCAATGAGATGTGGCTGAAATATGGTTTGAGACAAGTCAAACACAAGCATTTGATGTTGCAAAGAAATCATGTTTAACAGAGATGATGATGAAATGAATAAGAAATGATGCTTTGTAAATAAGTAGCCATACTATTGAATTTAAATAAATTAATATTTCTAGGGGGAAAGACAAATAAGTGTTTTTTTTTCCATTGAGGAAACTGTAAAGGTAGTCAAATCCCAAAATCTCAAATTAAGACATTTATTTTTTAACTCTTACCTGTATTAATGAGAAAAACATTGTGCCATTATAAGCAGTGAAATAAAATGAAATGCTTTTTTTGGATATGCACTCATCAGACATGTTTTAATTTCAATTCCTACACAAGTTTTCAGATCTCAGAATCAGATCGTACTTACTCTTGACTTAGAAATATACAACTAATTCGAAACCCAACAGTTTTGAAGACTTACCTGCAGTCCAGACTCTTAGCATGCACTTCATTTTCTCTCCTCACCTGATGCTGTTCTTGTGCAGGGTGTTCAGATCCTTCTCGGTGCTCTGGGTCTCTGAGGCCCGACGGTCCAGGTTCTGGAAACGTTCCCTGGCACTGATGCCCTTCTGGGCCGCCTGCTTAGGAACGTCCAGCTTGCCACCAAATGTCAAGCTGGCTTTGGCACCGTCGTACACAAACAGCACCGGGTAACAGTCGTGGCCCTGGAGGAACAGAAACACATGAGGATGGAGCTGGAAGATGCTCTATATATGGATATAATATCACTATGGTAATATGAGACTAGGTATCGCTTGTGATATCCAGACATAGTTAGAAAGCTCAAAGCCATTATGTGTAGAATCTTTCAGATTATTTTGGCTGCATGCGTTTGTTTCAGGATGTAGATTCACCACTGGGAGGCGCCAAAGTAAACAAATGTTAAAGCTACACACATCGTGGCTTTAAAGCAAGACTATGTAACTTTTGAAAGAAGAAATATTACATTCTTGACAAGCAATAAAGTTGTAATACACTCAGGGGTGAATTCACAAAAGCTTTGCGTGGCTTTTGCGGCTGCTAAACCTGCACAACTAAGACAAAACTAAACTAACGTGTAATTCTCAAAGCCCCTGCAAAAGATGAGATGCATCATTAACTGTGCTGGCAAACTAATAGCGTCTCGGTGCTCCTGTGCTATTTTCACATATGTAAATTAGGTAATATGCAGACATTTGGTGCAAACTTGGCCCTTTTCTATGCAAACGAGATCAGCGCTGGTAGCCACACACAGTTACAGTGAAATTATTAACTTCTTCAGAGAGTTGGTGGTAACTGAAGCACATTTATACTGACAGACTTCAATATTAAATCTCTTTCTCTCTGTCATGTTTAAATTCCTTTAAAGGTTTGAAGAATGCATCTGCACCTCGTCGGTCAGGACCTGTAGCTCGCGGCCTGAAAATTAAATTTGTCTTTGTCTCTGCCATATCATATTTTTCTGTTATATCTTTTTATTATATTTTTCTATGATATTTTTCTAGCATTTTTGACATATTTTTCTATTATATGTTTTTATGATATTTTTCTATGGCATTTTTCTGGACACTTGTAAGGATTTTTACTGTCTTAAGGGTTTTTTGGTAGTGTTAGGCATTTATAGCCCTCGAGCCACAGAGCATTCGTGAGTGTATTTTGTACGGTTTGCAAGCATAGATTAACTTTATTAATATTTTCTCTCAATAGAGTACAGAAAATGTACATCATGAATGTGTTATGTTTGTGTGTGTCTCCATTCATTAATTTGTATGGTGTGGGATGGCTGATCTAGTCTGTGGAGAAAATGACACTAACTGATTTACTGAATGAGTCAGGGTTTAGATGAAGGCTCAGTCATAGATATAAAACAAAATAAAACTGTTTTACATCTATGGGCTCAGTGCTGAAATGTGTTGGTTGTATAAACTGCAGACTCTTCCAATAAGTCTGTTTGTATTGCCCTTATTTTTCACATTTGGTTCTCTGGTTGAATGGATTTGTAACCATTCCAATCAGTCAGTCAAACACACACATAAAATAAGTAAATGTGGATAAAATAAAATAAACTTATTAATCAATAACTGAATACGTACAGAATAAATGTTGGATATGTATTGAATACTCACAGCTGCTACTATGCTGTTCTCAGTGATGAAGGTGACACACAGCAGAGGAAGAGTCTCAGAGCTCAGACTGTTCACCCTGTGGAGTCGTAACAAAGGTCAGAGTGCACATCCAAAACACACAACACACAACACACACAGATATGCTGCCACGCCCTCTCTTACGTGCCAGTCTTGCCTCCCTCTGCGACAGACACAGTGGAGTCATGGGAGGTCCAGGCCAGGCGGTTGCCGGAGTGTGAGAAGCACACGCTGTGAACCCAACCTCCGCCTCCAGCTGAGGCCTGAGCGGGTGCTCCAGACCCGCCGGACTCAAACAGCATCTCCCCGAACGGCATCTTGCTGCCCCAGGCGGTGGGGCCGGGCTTCTCCTCCACCTCCTTAATGTAGGCGGAAAACACCCTGTGGGCGAGAGGAGGTGTATGTGAACACGATTAAAGGAAGAAAGTGTCCAGACAAATTTGATTTATTATTAATTCAGTGCTGTCTTTATGTTGTATCTGTGTGCTATGAAAATCAGCTAAATACATATGAAGTGTTGACATTTTTGAGGGATGATTAGGAATGTGGTTGGACCATAGAATTACATATAAACAGAAACATATAAAAAAACTGACTTGACTCTAAATGGGACCATAATTTACTAAATGAACATCATGCTGTATTGAAGAAGACTTGAAACTAGAGACTGAGACCATTAACTCATGTTTACAATGTTTACTGAGGTAATAAATCAAGTGAGAAGTAAGCTCATTTTCTCATAGACTTCTATACAATCAGACTTCTTTTTGCAACCAGAGGAGTCGCCCCCTGCTGGCTGTTAGAAAGAATGCAAGTTTAAGGCACTTTGCTTAATTTTTCAGACCCCGGAGTTGCCCACTGGGTTGGACTTTTGATTTAGATTAGACTAGGAGTTAAACCTTGTTTATATTTATGATAATCTCTATAAACAGATTCTCCATTTACATGTAGAATCTGTACTCAACAGGACAAGATTTTGGCAATGGAAGCGTTCTGGTTTCCGTTTGTAGTCTGAGTAGTATTGACCAATCACGTTGGAGCAAGCTTTGGTTGAATGCAGCCAGTAAACAAACCGTGTGGTGTGCAAAAGAGGCAGAACCCATTGGCCGAGATGCAATCTGGGAGCCCACCGGTTATCGTCTGAAGATGATTTAGCTTTTTATTGGTTTAAAATTAGCTTGTAAACTGACTACTTGTGAAACAATCCAGTCGTACGCGTCGTCTCTCAACTCCAGTCTCGCATCTCAAGTAGCTAACCGGACTGTAAACAATGATCAGCGCATGGAAAAGGACGTCTTGGCCCGGATATCCGCTGGCTACACCGGAACCCCAGAAATATAGTCGCTTGACCCCCAAGGCTTATCTGTCGTCAGACTGATAATTGAGATTGTACTGAAATGAACCAAGATTGTATTTATGACTTTGATTAGAGCTACATTAGGGGTCTGTGTCAAATTAAGTTTATTCATGAAGCAAAAAAAATCTCAGAGGGTTTTACAATCTGTACAGCACAGTAATATCCATCCTTGGAGCATTGATTCAAAGAAGGAAAATCTCCATACAAATAACTTTATCGAAAAAAATGGGAGGAACCTCAGGAAGATAAGGAGGGACAGAAAGGCAATATGTGCCAGATATCCGGAGTAGACAGAAGTAGTAGTTGAAAGGATTAAATGTAGTCATTAAAATGTCATCACAAGTGTAGTAACACATCAGTGTGCTTCTTTTGATCCACAGATACCTGCATTTGAAATCACAGCATCCAGCAGCCAGCAGGACGTTGTTGGGATGCCAGTCCAGACTGAGGATGGTGGAGCGGATCGGCTTCTTGATGTGCTTACACACCCACCTAGAAATAACAGCACAGCATGCTAGAAGCGTATGGTTCATTAAATGCAGCCTTTCATGTAAATGAGGAGCAGGAAGCTGTCCTCTAAAGACCTCACCAGTCGTTTTCCTGTTCAAAGTAGCAGATGGAGATGAGGCGTGAGCCGCTGCCTACAGCAAACTTGTTCTCTCGTGGCGACCACTTCACGCAGCGAGCGGCACGGTTGATCCTGAGGATGACCAGGGTGGGCTTCCATGTGCCCTCTTTGAGGGACCACACGTAGGCATTACGGTCCGCTCCACAAGTAACTATACGGTTACTCTCTGTCGCCCAGTCGATACCTGCAGGAGAAAGAAACTCTTATTGTTATCTGATCTCTGTGCATGCATCATGATATATATTTAAAGGAATAAGTCGATATTTTGGGAGATACACTCATTTGCTTTCTTACCGCAAGTTACATGAGAAGATTGATAACACTATTTACATTATGTTACATTCATTAAAGAGCTAACAAATTGGAAATGCAATCATCCCACATGAACAGCTAAAATTGTGTTAAAGAGACAGATCGCAATACTTTTTTTTTTCTTTTTAAGAAGTGAGATGGAAGATGGAAGTGTTAAAGGTCCACTTTGATGTCTGTATGCTAATATGATTAGCTTGTATTAGCACAAAGACTAGAAACAGACTACAAGAAGTCACTGTTCCCCGTCAGAAATAGTTCGGCCTCCACACCAACATAAAACCACAATGTGTAATTTTGGAAAGTGTAAAGGAAGAATAAAGGAAAGCGTGCTCCAGCCGGTGGGCAGTGCTTGGTTTTAGTTCAACTGTCAACATGGCGACTGGGTCACAAACTTTCTCATTTTAAATCTGAACAGTACACTACAAGATGATTCTGAAAACATCTGAGGCGAGAAATAGGCATTAACATTACAGAATATTGATTCATATTTGATCAGCACTTTCAGTTTGATCGGAGTTTGCGAGTTTTTGCGCGCAGTGATTGACAGCATTAGAGTAGAGACTCCTCGGCTCTGATTGGTTGTTTTTCTTCAGCGCTGTGAAATTTTGCAAATACCACCAGGAGCACCGGAGGACACAGAGGCACATGATTTTTTCAGATTATCTGTCTCATGTACTACTGTCAGGATATAGTGACCGTTTTATAAAAATATCCTTTTTTTTTAAATCATATTTGCTCAAAGTTACCGACTTCAGCTTTAAAGCTAAATCCCTGTGTCTGTGATTGTGTGACTGTGTCTCACCTGTCACCTGCCCATTGTGCTCCTTCAGCTCATGGATCCTGGTCCATTTGGTCCCATCCTTCTTGTAGATGTGGACCTCGTGGTTGTTGGGGCACAGGGCGATCTCTGGAGCACAGAAACACATTCAAACACACTGTGTATCCACAGAGAAAGCGCTGCAAATCAGTGAAACACATTAACAGGATGTTCATCAGTGTGAGGACAAAGTACAGAGAGACTGACGGGAGAAGTTTGTGGGTCTGATCAGTGGAGCGGAACGCAGAACAGCTGACTTGGTTCATGAGAACAGAGAAAACTGGAGAAAAGCAGTCTGTATCTGCCTGCAGGCAGCACACAGACACATGGTATCTTTAAATAGACGATGTGCGAGAACTGCAACCTTCCTTCCCATGATGTTGTAGCAAACCCTGCACATGTTTTAGTCAGCAGATGAGTCAGAAGCCGTGTTCGTCTGAGAGCAGCAGTGTGGGTGCTTTACTGTGCTTTTTTTGGTGAGCGTTCAGCCTGCAAGCTGAGCAAACTTCAGCTTACAAGTTGAGTGGAACTATATGACTCTATGACTTGACCACAGCAGCCTGTTACATCCGCTTTGCCCAGAAACCAAAGCTCTGATCAAAACAGCCTAATATGGCTTTAGTTTCCTGCAGCTAACAGAGCACAAGAGCCTCTCAGAAAGGCCCCCGGACGCCACCCTGACTGCTACAGGAAACAGGAAATACCTTCTCCCACCTGGGAGCCAATCACAGACCTCCGACTATTACACTATTTGTTCTTTGGCGCAGACTCTAGTAGTTGAAGCAAGATGTTCCATGATGTCTTGCGATTGAAACGGTGTGCAGTTTAGAGAGGAGACGACTCAGAGCCACAGAAACACAAGCCCCCGAGTGACCAATCAAAAACGGCGAGCAAGACTTACGGGTACGATCTTTGTTCCAGGCATGGCAGCTAATTGGTTCCAGCAGGAAACTGTGGTACGACATGGCCAATCAGATGTTAGAAGCAGACCAGGAAGGGGTGTGAGGAACTAGCGGCTGTCAAGTCTAGAAAAACAGAAGTTAAAAGATTCTTGTTAAAAGCAGAAAGTGAAAGAAAACACACAAAGTGACAAACTATAATTCAATTTGCAGACTTATTTATCGAGATACATTTCTCAAGAGTTGTTCCAGACTATTTGAGGTACTTCGAGATGTAAAAAACACATCATCAGCTGATTCTCTGAGCACAGAACAACACTGAGCTTATCTCTCAGGTTGTGTTAATGAAATCCAGACTTTCAGAAGCATGAGAGGAATGATGCAGGGTATCACACATCCCCCAAATGAACTTTACACTAGAGCACACACCCAGGAAATAAAGACAAACATCTCCATCACAGTCATTTTACAAGCTCCAATTCATGTGCTCTGATTGTCAGTTTGAGTGCCTGTTGCACACTTTTAGCTTTTTCCTGAAAATGCATTACACTTACAAAGTGTGCGTGTGCGTGTGCGAGTACGCGTTACTGACATGTCTAAACATACTCAGTCAACTGTTAAATATTTTCTAGGCTACTTACCCTGAGGGCTGGGAAGAGATGAATGGGTGAATAGCTACAGAAAGGGAGAGAGGGAGGCAGAGGAAGGTGGTGGATCAAATAGAGATGAGGGTGTTCAGCTCGCGGACTCTGGCCAGTCAACGCGAACGCCAACGACAGAGTGAGCTCAGGAAGAGAGAAGTTGAGCTGAGGAGAGGTCAGAGGGGGGAAGTGGAGGAGGGTACAGTGACGCTCAGACATACAGGAAGTTTCAGCAGGCTCACGCTCGAGGCAGAAAATGGGTGTAACAGTTGGAAAATGTGAGAGAATGGGAGCAGACTTTTCATTTTAACAGGAACAGAAGGGGAAAGAGGAGAAGAGAGGAGAGGGAGGAGCATGAACACAATACAATGCTCTACAAAAAGGAGGAAGTGGAAACTGAGGGGGAAGCGAAAAGAAGCATGAAAGACACGGAAAAGGAGGGGGGAGGGACGTATGGGCACTTCTGTATAAAGAAAGAGGAACAAGCAGACGGGGAGGGAAGAAAAGTAAACTGCAAAAGGGGGGAGGAACGGGTGGCGTCAGGAGAAAAAAAGCTATTGACTAGAGAATACATTTGCTCCTGTTTGTTCCTGTATTTTGAGTTTTATTTCCTGATTTTAAAGCAGTTCAGATATCCCAACTCCAAAGTTTTTATGCTTCCCCTTTAGAGATTCCCTCACTTCCCTCTTGAAATTCAAAGTCAGGCATTAATGTTTTCTACTTAAGACCTTTGGAGTTTTTTAATCTCACCTGCACAAATTCTTTTCTTTTGTTGTTTCTGCTGCTTTGTTATATTATGCGAACAAATAATTCTTAGAATCTTAAATCTCACACACTTTTCTTCTGTGCCAGTAAAGTTTCCTTATTTAAAACTAAATACTATAATGTTTGTCATAGTGGACAATGTGAAGAGCGGGTATTTCTAAAGGATCAACTCCCTCTATTCTCTCTCTCTTTTTATTTTTACTAACAGAATATAAGGACCTACAATGGACCCGAGAAGCCTTAATTCAACACATTTTATTTCTATTTTGTTAACTTTTCTCATGGGTATCATAGAGTGTGACACTGGCAATTTTTATTTATCAGAAAAAAGATAAAGAAAGAAAAATATTTCTAGAGTTTTGTTTGCATAGGAGGAGGTAGAGGCCTAAATAACAACATATGACAATTCTGGGAAGGTAACTCTCAATTTTAAGTAAATGCACCCTCATTACTATGAAGTTATGTAGTGTACTGGTGAGATAGATAAAGTAACACAGCAGACAATTTATTTTGTTGTTTATGCCATGCTCTTAGGAGGGATGGCGATGTCTGTCATTTACTGAAATATTGGTGTATTTCCATAACAATTTTGTTTGCATTTAGAGCACACACATTCATCTACATGCACTACTATGAGGTTATATTTGACCAATTCTTTAGTTTATGACCAAACACCTGCAAAACTAATAACATCACATCAGCCTCAGATGTACTTTGTTTACAACCATACTATGTAGTATGCCAGAAAAAGATTAAGTATGTCCCAATACATAGTTTGTCAAATGCAGCATGCCAAAAATACCAGGATGTCCTACTACATCCGGTCACATTTTGCAGTATGCAAGCCAGCATGCTTTTCTCCCAATAATACACATACTCCATGCAACAGTAATTACTTTGTAAGGTCAGCTGAAGTACTAAAAGTAAAAAGAAAAAGTATGAGATTTGGAATGCAGCGTAGAGCGTAAACATCAGCATGTTAACATTGTCATTGTTAGCATGCTAACAGAATAATGAGAAAAGCATGGTGTCTTGCATAATGCAAAATGCGACCGGATGCAGTAGGACATCCTAGTATTTTTGGAATTCTATATAACCTCATGGTAGTGCGTGTAGATGAATGTGTGTGCCTTAAATGCAAACAAAATGTCATGGAAATCCACCAAATAGTTGTTGTGATATTTCAGTTTGGATCAAAGTGGCCGACTGACAGACTGACATCACCATCCCTCCTAAAGCCATGATCTTAGCTTGGCTTAAACAACAAAAACAATAGATAAAGTAACAAATCAGACTGTGTCACCAGTACATGAGTTCATACTGTATGTACAGTAATGACGGTGCATTTACTTAATATTAAGAGTTACTTTCCCAGATTATCTAGGCCTCTGCCTCCTCCTTATACAACACAACTTGGGAAATATTTTTCTTTTTGTCTTTCTTCTGATTAATAAAAAATGCCAGGGCTACACTATGGATGCCCAAAAGAAAAGTTAACACAATGCAAATAAAACGTGTTGAATTAAGGCCTCTTGGGACCATTGTAGGTCCTTTTAGTTAGCATTCAGAGCACAGCTGGACTTAAGTACAGCCTCACAGAGCCACCAGCACGGTTGTAAACACTTAAGACTTGTTCAAAATGCATTACAAATAAAGTAAACAAAGAAAATCCATTGCTGCTTCGAAGAGTAATGATATGAACCTGAAGTACTACTGAAGATTCAGGGGTTTCTTCTCCAGCTGCCTCCCTGTGTAATTCAAGCCATTCTGTAATAAATGCACAATTAGGTCAATGAAGAAACACAGATTGTTACTTGAGAGCATGGTACACAACATGGTAATTTTCATCTAACGTTTCAGGAAACAAACTTTTCTGGTAGAGACTCAACTGATACTCCAACTACTCTCTGCCTGAGAAATCAGCACACAAGCACAGATATGAAACGCACATTAAAAACAAAACAAACTAGTACTTCACATCCTCTAAAGGTATCTGGTCTGTCAGAGGCAAAGACAAAGGAAGAGAGCAGTCGAGTGAGTTTTGTACTGTAAATGTACTTCATCTTTATTTCATGTCTACCTCATGATCAGTTACATAGAAATCCTCCATCTTGTGTGGTTTTAAGTGTTGTAGCTACAGAGCCTGGTGCTGGCCAGCCGTGACTCCGCACACAGTTTAGACAGCTGCTTTCCTTCTCCACCATCAGATCCTGTACAACCAACCAGCAACATGTCCTCAGAATATCAATAACCCGGGTCCTAATCTAAACAATGACTTCACCTGCTGGAGAATATTTATTACACTCCAGGAAGTAAAGCATCACGTCCTCCGTTCTACTAAACATTGATATTCAGAGATCATGTTCAGGTTGATCTGAGGTGAAATACAGTCTGACTTTTGGATAAAACACACCTTTTAGTGTTCAACTTTTGGTACAGGAGGTTAGAGAACATAAAAACACACATTTCACGTCACGTTTTAATACGTGTCAGAGGACCTTCCCACTTTGACACCTGGTTAACCTTCATTTAAAAACAAACAGAAAAAAAAATCAACAGTGATGTCACACGTCAGCTCAGTGTGTGTGTGCGTGTAGTGTATGCGTGTTTGTGTACTTTAGTGTTTGTGTGTGTGTGTGTGTTAGAGAGTGTTTGCACACACCCACAAGAGTGTGTTACGGTCTGATCAGTGCTTCAGCAGACACTCAGTTAGGTGATCAGTTGTGTGTGTGTGTGTGTGTGTGTGTGTGTGTGTGTGTTACTGGCTGCGTCGCAGGAGCGGAGGGGGTGAGGGCTGGGAGGGGAGCGAGGGGGAGAAGTGAGGCCTGCTGCGTTTTCTTCATTCATTCACAACATTTCTTCACATGATGCGGAGACCCTGGATAGACGCTTCTAGACTCTGAGGGACGTAAACACAGAAATACACAAGAGAGTCAGAGCCGGGAGAATCTGGGAACATTAATCCCTGGAGAGGATTTGTGATTTGTGTGTGTGTTTGTACCTTGAAGTCCCAAATGGTCATTGCTCCGTCGATGCCTGTGGTGCAGAACTTGCGACAATCCCTTTTGTCTCCTTCATAGATAGACACTTGGCTAAGGACCAGATATGCAGATACATAAAGACAGTATTAAAAGGGGTGAAGAAGTTACAATATAGAAAGTCATAATGATGGACCATGACAACAGTGTGATGGATCTGATCCTAAATGGAAAAGTCAGACGTTTTGGGAAATGCACTTATTAGCGGAACAAAACATCACTGGGCTCAACCAACGCAGATATACGGTTACCTTCATACTCGCCGTCAGTTCGTCACTCACACATGCTCCCCTAGCTCTCTCTCTCTCTCTCTCTCTCTCTCTGTCTGTCTCTCTCTGTCTCTCTCTGTCTGTACCGCACACAGACACTCGCCAACGTTAAGGACACAACCTACGAGTTATTCCTTATAGGAGTTCTCTACTTGCATAACACATTTTAGTCTAAAAAACATCTTAAAAATACATAATTCCCCGATGCTTAGGCCTGGCGGGGAGTCAATTTAGGCCTGGCGGGCCTCCAAGCTTGCAATACACTGGCAGAAACCTTGTACATGTTCTGTTGTTTTTACATTTCGGTTTATGTAGGGATTCAGAAAAAAAACCCAGTTAACTAGAATTACCGCCTCGCGTTGTATGCCTCCGCCAACCAGTCAAGATGCAGTTTACATCCATGTCTGTCCAAAATGTCATCACTTCATTATTTTATCCTGTTGTATAAAATTGTCATAATTATCATATGAATTCTTGAGTTATGGCAAAAAGTGTGTTTTGTGAGGTCACAGTGACCTTGACTTTTGACAACAAAAATCTAATAAGTTCGTCCTTGAGTCCAAGTGGATGTTTGTGCCACATTTCAAGAAATTCCCTCAAGGCATTACTGAGATATCGCATTCACGATAATGGGACGGAAGGACGGGCAAGCCGAAACCATAATGCCTCCGGCCATGGCTGTCGCCGGCACAGAGGTGTTAATCAATGAGCTTCAGATGAGCTGGTAGGTGGATTTTATTACCATTGGACAGAGCAAGACTAGCCGTTTGCCCCCTGCTTCCAGTCTTTGTGCTAAACTAAGCTAACCAGCTTCACATTTACTATGAAGATGTGAAAGAGAAGTTGAGCTTCTCAACTAAACTGAGCTTGTTTCCCCAAATCTCAAGCTATTCCTTAAAAAAACAACTAAATCTACGTCATACAGTCCCTCAAATAAACACAAAAATAAGATGAAATGAAAAAAACTACCATGAACGAAGCTTTTGATCAATGACGTGCAGGAAATAAAATGATTTCTTGCTTGGAAACAAGGGAAGCTGAACCGATCTGATTATTATCAGTGCTTATTACACGGCTCTGTTGAATACTATCAACTAATTTGTGAAAACTTTGAAAACTCCTCCATCTTTAGGTAACTTTTACTGAATTAAAATCCAAACATTTTTAACATCTGCGAGTATCTAAACCTAAAATAAGAACTGTTGTGAAGTTGTCTGAAGATAGATTCCCTGTCCTGCCCTTCAATAATTCCAGTCAGTGCGACTCACGTGATGCTGTTCTGGTGCAGTGTGTCCAGGGCAGTGTTGCGGTCCTCGGTGGTGGCTCTCTTGTCCATGTTCCTGAAGCGCTCCATGGCGGAGATGTTCCTCTGGATACTCTGCTTTGGGAGGTCGAGCTTGGACACAAATGTCAGCGCTCCACCATCGTCGCAACGGAACAGCATGGGGCAACAGTCGTGGCCCTGAAGACGCAGAGGATATTCATTTAAAAATTGACATTGCTGTATATTTGTGCATGGAAATATGTATTGTGTGTGTTTTATTCTTACCGCAGCTACTAGACTGTTCTCTGAGATAAAAATGACACTGAGGAGAGGAAGGAACTCCGTCTTCAGCTGTGAAGGACTAAACACAAACAAATTGATTATCATCTTGAGAATCAACTGGTATTATTGTGCTGTAAAAAGATTAAAACAGGCAGCATACTACAAACAAATTCAAAACTGTTGTGTTGCCACAGAAATGACAGTTTTGTGATCAAGAACATAAAACTGGGCTTTGATCGCTGCAGTGTTTTCAGGTTTCCAGGCTGAAAGTGTTGAAATTTTTGCGCTGCCCCCTCAATTCATGTCACCTGCAATTTGTTGACAAGAGCATGTCATTATGTAAGTGGTTGTTTACCTATCTCACCTTACTGGCACAGTGAGCAGATGATCAGATTACAAATCATGGCTTATGTACAGTGGCCGATAATATAGAGAATACACCAAAAATGTATTCTATAAATATCACCACATTCATTTTGTAAAGGTTTTTTTATTGATGGATTGTCTTTTCAACATGATGAATGTGTGGGCGAAGAGTTTCATTTCATGAAAGGGGTTAATCATTTTTTGGAGATCATGAAATCGCTTTTCATCTCCCATCTACACACATCTGTTGCTTGAA
The DNA here is from genome assembly GCA_916701655.1 of Sebastiscus albofasciatus. Lineage (NCBI taxonomy): Eukaryota > Metazoa > Chordata > Actinopteri > Perciformes > Sebastidae > Sebastiscus > Sebastiscus albofasciatus. Next base: position 7,001 of record CAKAOI010027577.1, on the reverse strand, counting down.
CAGAGAAATCCCATCTCTCTGTTTGGTTTAGAGGATGAACATTTTATCTCTTTTTTTTATTTTTAGTTGCTCTGAAAACAAGGTGCCAGCTCCAATTCTAAATCATCTTCTTCCTCTAGCTGAAACTTTACAGTCCTCATTCATGTCAATCCTTTTAGACTATACTGTCTGCATTTCCAGCATCATCTCCTTCACTGCAACTCTAGTCACTCCACCCCTTTTTTTACACAGAGATTCCGCAATACTGCCGTAAAGAAGAACCGCCTTCACGACGGCTTTGCTTTTTCACACTGAACCAAACAACGGCGGCATAATGCTGCGGCATCACGGGAGCAAAACAGACGTGACGTTTAACATAGTAGCGTCTAGTGTGTGTGTGTGTGTGTGTGTGTGTGTGTGTGTGTGTGTGTGTGTGTGTGTGTGTGTGTGTGTGTGTGTGTGTGTGTGTGTGTGTGTAGTCCATGCGCTCCGGCTGTCCCTTTCACACAGACATTAGCACGGCTTTGTGACTACCTCCACCACCGGCTCTGCAACGGAACACCTCTGCCCCCCCAAGTCTGACTCCAAACCTTTCATACAGAACTGCGAAGCAAAAATAACGCCACAACAGTCCCGCCTTGAACAGGCAGTGTGAAAGGGCTAGTGAGTGTACTGGCACTTAATATTGACCCACTGAAATATTTAACAATGCATATGTGATGCCATCATCTTAATTTATTGTATAGTAATTATCATTTCTGACTCATCTTTCCATCGTAATTTCATGTGGCTGACAAAAAGCTTAATACATTATTCACAATATTTATTTTGTTAATTCAAGGTAATCTGGGGAGTTTTAGACCTCTAGAAGCGCAGTCCTGCCAATGGTTTTATATTATGAAACCGATCAACAGGTGGCCGTAACACAGCCCCAAAGAAAAATGTAGAAATGCACCATTAAAGTCAGTAAAGAAGAAGACAGCAACCTAGTGAACATTAGGGCTGTAAAAATTGGCCAAAAATTAAGTTAGAATTTCCATTCCAAAAAAAAACACATAGGTTCGACCAATTTGAATATCTATTTTTATGCATTGTTTCCATGACACTGTGTCCTAACTGGCCGCGAGTGACGCAGCACTGCACAGCGCGTCGTCTTGAGCTGAACTTTTGTTGAACACCCTGTTTCTATTTACTTGCGTCGCTCGCTTTGAAAGCTCCACAATGGATGAAGAACGGCTGATTCACGAAGTTGAAACGAGGAGTTATCTAAATGATACCTCCTCATTTCACTACAAAAATAATGACTCCCGTCATGCGGTGCATTCGGTGTTGAATTTAGAATATTAGTTGACCTAGTAAACATTAAACAATACAGGATTTTAAATGCTTAATCAAATTTTTATAATGAAGGAAATGCACTGAACACATTTCTTAGGTCTCAAGGACACAGACAATGCGTTTACACTAAATGGAAACAAAACCTTTGTTTACTATAAATATCCACAGGGCGTGTTTAATCTGAAACCTGCTGGTTACAACCATAAACAAGATCCCTTTATGGGTAGAAATAAACATACCTGGCAGTCTTAGAGCTGTCCACCACAGTGACAGTGCTGTCATGGCTGACCCAGGCCAGGCGGTTACCAGAGGCTGAGAAAGAGACAGAGTGGACCCAACCCCCTCCACCTAACAAACACAAAATGTACAAAAACAAAATGGTTTAGTTCAAAGGGTTAAAAAAAAAATCCTTTTTGCAGTATCACATAAAAGACAAAGATACAGACCCGCTCCTCCGAATTCTGCTAGCACAGCCCCAAATGGCATCTTGCTGCCCCAGGGTGTGGGGCCTGGTTTCTCTTCCACCTCCTTAATGTAGGCTGAGAACACCCTGGAGGCCGGAGAGGGAGGGGTGGGTGAGAGTGGTAGCAAAAAAAAAAAAAAACAGAACACAAAGCAAAAGAGCGAGTGAGGACGATGGCAGGCTTTCAATCATTTACTCTTCATCTCTCGTCCCATTTCACTGTTGACGGCATTCACCTGCATTTGAAGTCACAGGATCCAGCAGCCAGCAGGATGTTGTTGGGATGCCAGTCCAGACTGAGGATGGTGGAGCGTACTGGCTTCTTGATGTGCTTGCTCACCCACCTGAAGCATTTGAAACAGCACAGACATTTTTAATATGAATGTGGAAAAAAAACTCAGCATTATCTAATATTTATGTATAAATTCAATGATCAATGATTATATACCAATGCATTATATACCAATGCAGCAAAACAGAACTGTTTGTTTTATTGTCTGCTGTCAATTTAACACAATACATCCATGTGCCCAAAGCAAAAATGAAGATGAAGAATCAGGCAGCCCTGAGAGTTATTACACCTGCAAAAACTGAATCAATGAGCAAAGTGAAACAGAACAGATTGGCGCAGTGCTGGAAAGTAGAACTTTTCGGGCCTTGAACTGGATCTTTATCAGTCATTTGGAAATACAGTGACAACAAACAGGTATAGATACAGGGCCACATCTGTCTTATGCTGCATTTACACCAAATCAGGCGTTTGCGGTGAAAACGGCAGTCATGACAAGCATTTGAATGCGGGTAGTGTGTTTAGGCTGCGACAGTGTGGACCGCAGGGGGTGTCGGGAAAAAAAACAACAACGCAGTGGCCTGAGATGAAAGGTTGAAACAGAATCAACTTTTGGAGAAAGGCCAATCACATAACCGGCAATCAAGAGCTGTATATCCCTGCCATGAGGGAGTCGCTTGTCGTTAAATGGGTCATATAAGTGACACTCCCACAACGCCACACAACCCTGCGCTTATTAAGCAACGACTGATATGGTGTGAATGCAGCCTTAGGGTTGTTGCTGTGTCCCAAAGTCATAAATCAGTAGTTAATGGGGAGGATTTTTTTACAGAAGAAGATAAATAACACAATCTAACTGCAATACTACACTTAAAAAAGTGACAACACACTACAATATACAGTATGTTAAAGTGCAAAATTAACTCATTCGTACTCCCAATCAAAACGTTTAGCAAAGTAATCAGAAATATCAATTTGGCCGTAACCTTGTGTCTGTTGTATTCGATGTCAACAGATGAACTGATTGTACAAATAGTCTCACCAGTCATTCTCAGACTCAAAGTAGCAGACAGAGATGAGTCGAGCACCGCTGCCAACTGCAAACTTGTTCTCAAGTGGAGACCACTTGACGAAGGTGGCGGCTCGGTTGATCCTGAGGATGACCAGTGTGGGCTTCCATACCCCCTCCTTCTGGGACCACACATAGGCATTACGGTCTGCTCCACATGTCACTATACGGTCACTTTTGGGAGCCCAGTCAATACCTACAATACAACGAAGAGAGATTATAGAATGACTATTAACAACAATCATGGAGTGAATTATACACAAGACCGGCACATACGGGTACTTTGCAAAATGTCAAGGCCGCGCCCCCTTTCGGGAGATAGAAAACCGAAGATCACATAGACTTCAATGCAATTTGACGTATGTTTGGATTGTAATTTTGACAAATTTGTATGCAGACATCTCGTTATACAAACGTTTGTTTTCTACACGTCTAATAAGTTTAGTTGGAGACGACAGTCTGATGCTGCTATAATGTTAATGTATCACCGTATTATTGCAGCAGCCTCCCATTCAAGCTAATGTTAGCTAGCCATGCTAGTCACTGTCACCAGCATCACTTAGCAATTTATCACACTGACAGTGAATATTCACGTATCGTATGTGCCTCAAATCTCAGTGTGAAAGCCTCGGTTAACCCGCCACACAACAGCTTTTTGTTATTTTCTCTCCTGTGACAGCGAGTTTCTTTCCCCCAAACTGTTCTATAGCTTTAAACCATAAAGACCCTCTATTATATCTTTTTTAGGACATGGTGCGGGAACAAATCAGAGATCAGTGTTTCTGGATTTATTGTTGGTGCAACAAACTACACAGTCACTACATAGGCATAGCGTTGTTACTACTTATTACCGGTTTGTTTAAAATAGAAGTTTGAAGACATGTTTCAACTTCTGTTTACTCTGTTACCGTCAACGAGGGACATGGTATTGTTTTCCCCCAAAAAGGGGCCTGGTCATGCGAGCCTACTCTGGATTACGTATTGCCGGTCTGATGTATGTGTCTATACAAACAGATAATTCCGATTCAGATATGTGTCTCAACTGGTGTTGATGACACACTTGTGTGTTTGTGGGTTAGTCATACGAAAACAGAAGTCTAATGCAGTCTGATTAAATACCTGTTATGTGTCCATTGTGCTCCTTCAACTCGTGGGTCTTAACCCACTGGTTGCCACTCTTCTTGTAGATATGGACTTCATGGTTATTTGGACTGATGGCAATTTCTGCAGGAAAAAAAAGTTAAAACCAGCAGGTTAACAGGATGGAAGTACACATAACAAAACAAGCTAGACCAGTTTCTGGTATCAGCCAATTACCAAGCAGGACTACTCAGAGTAAAAGTTCACAAATCCTGAAAACAAACAGTGGAACAATACTGTTTTTGTGGGTGAAGTTGCACTGACATTTGTTTTCCAACGCAATACTTGTAACCAGTCATTTCTTAAAGGTCCCATATTATAAAAAAGTTAGATTTTCATGTTTTTATTATTATAAAGCAGGCTTAAGTCCTATATAAATACTGTGAAAGTATCGAAACACTCAATCCGCAGGGAAATACACACAGCCCATATTCAGAAACTCTGCAGTTGAAACAAGCTGTCAGGATTTCTGCCCATTTGTGATGTCATGAATATACAATATTTAGACCCTTGACATAATTTTAAACGTAAAACAATCTAAATGTGTCCCAGTTTATTGTATGTGAATGTCATCAGCTGACAGGAAGTACACATGGACCCAAGCTGTTGCCTAGCAATGCAATTCTGTTGCAATTCTGTTGCGATTCTGTCAAAATGCGCTAAAACGGAGCGTTTCAGACAGAGGGTAAATACAGGCATATTCAGGCTGACAGTAAGAGGAAAATAAAGTTTTTTTTTAACATTACAGCATGTAAACATGTACTATTAGAAACACAAACACATTTTTTTGTACTTTGCACTACTAACTTTTTTATTGCCTTTTTACTAACTTGTTTTGCACAATGGAACTGTGATGCTGGAAACTTGAATTTCCCTCTGGATCAATAAAGTTACTATCTATCTATCTATCTATCTATCTATCTACAAGTATGAACCTGGAAATTAGCATAATATGGGACCTTTAAGTGTGTGTGGTGTTGAAGTTGGTAGTGATACAGTACACTCAAATAAAGGAGGAGATATCTGATCCTTACGTGTCCTGTCGCGGTTCCACGCATGGCAGGTGATGGGTTCCAACAGGAACTGATGAAGGGACATCTTGTCTGGGTGTGGTCCTTCAGGGGAAAACTCTGCAAAGTCACACAACAAAACTTAGGTTCAGGTGACTTTATTTGTACCCGTAGGTAGATTTGCTTTGCAGCAAAAATAGAGGATGACATCCGTATTGACAATAAGGTAGAGCACAGACAAGAGCACAGACATACCAAACACATGACAAAGAGTACTCAAATGCTTACTGGGATCAGGACCCAGCAAAAAGAAAAGAAGGCCACAAGAACAATATAAAAAAACACTGAAATATCAGGTCAAAAAAAGACAGAATAAATGAAAAAGGGATAAACTCTCCATAAATATGTGCAAAAGCTGCAAGGACTTATTTAAATTAACTTAGTTTAGCAACTAGCAACAAAACAAACCAACAGAGCAACAACAGCTGAACTAAACTTTAGCCTCTACTGGCTGTAAAGCTCCACAGATAGCAGACAACATTATATATAGATAATAAAAAAGTATGTTTGATTACTTCTCAACTGGAACAACTTTAATGTAATGTTTCCACTTGTTAGCTTTGGGTACATTAGCTAAACCTAAGGCTGCTTCAACTAGCCAATGTGAGCTAAAATAACATCACCAAGTTGTATTTGACCATGACATGTTAAAGTTAAACAAGTTGACTTGCTTATCGAGCTACTATCTTGTTGCCATGACAGTGTTTCACTCGGTAAATCGTTAACAGCAAAACTAGCAAGTTAATAAAGCTGCTAGCTGGCTGCTGCCCGGTGTTAGAGAGGCCTAGCAGCCAGATCACTCATTATAAGACACATATATAGAGACGTGTTGGAGACTTTACGAGAAAAAAGTCGTAATATTATGAGAATAAAGTCATAACTTTACGAGAAAAAAATTGCAATAATACGAGAATAAAGTAATAACTTTTCGAGAAAAAAGTCATAATAAATAAAAAATATTAGTAAAGTCATAATATTACGAGAATAAAATCATAATATTACGAGAATAAAGTCATAATATTAGGAGAATAAAATCGTTATATTACGAGAATAAAATCGTAATATTAGGAGAATAAAGTCATAATATTACGAGAATAAAATCGTAATATTACGAGAATAAAGTCATAATATTAGGAGAATAAAATCGTAATATTAGGAGAATTAAGTCATAATATTACGAGAATAAAATCGTAATATTACGAGAATAAAGTCATAATATTACGAGAATAAAGTCATAATATTACGAGAATAAAATCGTAATATTACGAGAAAAAAAGTTGTAATATGAGAATAAAGTCATAACTTTACGAGAAAATAAAGTCATAATATTACGAGAATAAAATCATAATATTACGAGAATAAAATCGTAATATTAGGAGAATAAAGTCATAATATTAGGAGAATAAAATCGTAATATTACGAGAATAAAGTCATAATATTACGAGAATAAAGTCATAATATTACGAGAATAAAGTCATAATATTACAAGAATAAAATCGTAATATTACGAGAATAAAGTCATAATATTACGAGAATAAAATCGTAATATTACGAGAATAAAGTCATAATATTATGAGAATAAAATCGTAATATTATGAGAATAAAGTCATAATATTATGAGAATAAAATCGTAATATTATGAGAATAAAGTCA
>CAKAOI010027576.1:42321-54453 GCA_916701655.1 Sebastiscus albofasciatus | reverse complement strand
ACACACACACACACACACACACACACACACACACACACACACACACACACACACACACACACACACACACACACACACACACACCTGCTCCGGTTTGCTGGCCATGTGTGCACGAAGGCTGACAGTAGCAGTTGTCTTGTTTTTCACTGGTTTTACTGATGTCGTCGCTGGCAGCAGTGGGTGGTGGTCAGCCGTGTGTGTGTGTGTGTGTGTGTGTGTGTGTGTGTGTGTGTGTGTGTGTGTGTGTGTGTGTGTGTGTGTGTGTGTGTGTGTGTGTGTGTGTGTGTGGCCCTGGTACAGTGACGAGCCTCTTCCCCTGCCGGTCCCTGGGTGTGTGCACGCTTATTTTCACAGTTGGCATATCAGGGCTCAAATGGCTGTTGAATGGAGCGGGTCATTTCAGAGATGGCCCAGATTGCTTCTCCACCCTGACAGCTGCTGTCTCAGCGCCAGCAGCTTGAAATGTTTGATGACAGCTTGATTTCTTTTTGCCTTTGGGAAAATAGAGGCTGTTAAATCCTACATCTGCTTGTTTTAAACGTAATGTGACACAAGCTGCATGTTTACAGCAAAATTCCTGATTAATTTTTAGTTGTATTTTGCGATTTATTGGGCAGCATGAACTTCCTGACCTTGATTTTTAACATTAACTTTTTCACTTTTACAAGGCAAGTTGAATTTATTTATATGGCACCCAAAAGCACTTCAGAGTGCTTAACATAGTGCGCAGGATACATTAGATTAGAAATACAGGCATTAAACACCAAAATACAGGGATAGAGGTCATTTTTAAAAGCAAAAAAAGAAGTGCATGTGAACAGTGGTGGGTGATTGTGAATGCTGGAAAACAAACATCAACTACAACAGAAGTCAAAATCACAATTAGGGCTGTATTTCGTTTGAAATATTTCAATACTGGTGCCAGTGCAATACATTTTATTACAGATACCAAAACAATACTTTTTTCAATACCTTACTTTTCTTTCTAGAAAGCCCCTTTTCATTTAAAAAAAGAAGCCAATTTGTTTCCTGGATTAAAAGCAGCCACATAAGAACATTGCTTAAATCAAATAGACTCTAAAATTAGCACAATTTGCATTTAAATAAGAAATTATCTGATTAATTTGTGGGTAAACAAGATTAAGAAACATCTAATGAGTTTTTGTTACTCTGTACTAGAGACACATTTCGGTTGGTACCAAAAACGTACTTCAGTATTATAGCATGATGATGTATAGGTGTACTCATGACTATAATTTCTACTTAAGGGTTGTTTTAAAGTGAAGCGTCGATAAGCAGGACTGTAGTTTACCATTGAGAGCACCAATGTCATGTCCTGTAATTTACTTTAATTGAATGACTTGAGGAGAAGAAGAGATTCACCGATTGCATAATACGGGGGTGATACCGGTTTAAAATACAAATTTTGCCAATAGCTGATATTGATACAGATGTGCGGTTGTTTATTTCGATGGTTTTTTATTTCACCTTTGGTGCCAGGAAACAAAGACATCTTCATTATAAAAAAATAACTGAACTGTCTTCACTCTTAAAGTAATTCAACCCTTCATTAATATCTTGAATGAGCACAAATTAAATCATATAAATTTATGAAACAAGCTTTAAAATAACCTTTTTGCACAACGAAAAATAACAGCTTCAAAAGAATTAGAAGACTTCCTTTTATTCAAAAGAATGAAAGGAAAAGGAATTTATTACCTAGCCCAACAAAAACATTTTGTGAAATATAAATTAAATGTAATAAAACACAACATTTAACCAGTACAAAATAAATGCAACACAACAGATAAACATCGGCTACTGGCGTCGGTGAATGTCATCTTATTTGCCGATAGGCCGATTGCAGTTAATGAGGCAAATATCGACCGATGCCAATGTTCGGCCGATAAATCGGTGCATTCCTAGTTTGCATTCCACATACGTTGCATATGGTGAAAAAAAAGCTCAATAAATTGAACCAAAGGTAGCGCCAGAACGATACCTGGCACCAGACCGTAGTGTATGTAGAGAGATCAAATTTGCTGACGATATAATTCAAAGAGAAATACATTTTGAATTAGATTTATTTTTCTAGAATACTTTGGTTTGTTTTTTTGGAGTTTGGTTGGTGGCTTCTGTCAGAAAATGTCTGAGCTCATTACCACTCAGTATTTCTAAAATACTATACGTCCCTTTCTAGGAGAGCTCGTATGTGCTTATAATAAAGTAGCATAAACTCAGCTTGTACAGAAAACCTATCTAATATTATCTTTGCTATCATTTAATGATAGCTATTTAATGGCTTTATACTCCATTGGCTCGAGCCAAAAAACCCATCTACCCGTGGCACTAGTCGGCATGAAGCCCAACATCATTACTGTTTGATGTGAGACCACACACCTCCACAGATTACTGAACCGGCCGACTGTTGGCAGCTCTGTTAAACGCAGCCCAGAGTGGAGTGAACAAAGGTCAGTTTCTTTTTTTAGAAGTCAGACTTTGACTTTGAGGCAGCGTTGTGAGAAAAGAAAAGAAATAACCTGAAGAATCACAACACTGTTTGGTTAACAATGGCTGTCCGGGAACAGTAAAGAAATGAACCCGTGTGTTCACAGAAGGAGCCGATCAAAAGCCATCAACAACGTCAGGTGATGTTTTTACAGAACAAGCTGTCACTTGTGCTCAGATTGCACCTTTTATACTGTGTGTGCTTTAATTTAACTTTAATGCTGCTGTGCTGACTGAAGTGGGTGAGACGAGTCCTGGTGAAGCTCATTAAGTAGGCCATAGGACACTGGGATGAATAGGAAACCTTACTCCATCTCAACACTGGACCACACCCCTGTAGATCAAGTGCTCCGTCATATTCTCACTAACCGTCTGACGGAGAGGCCGGCAGGTCGGCAGACAGGCTCGTCTCCAACTGCAGTTGTAGTTGTCGTATAGTAAATAAATGGTGTTTTAGCAAGTGCTGCTCAAGGACCAGGGTAAGGGATACTCCTGAAGAATATAATATAAGATACCATAATGTACAAGTGGTTATGTTTTATGACTTTCATCTTCTATAGCCTAATTACATGTTATTACAGGGAAATATGCTTATTTGCTTTCTTGCAGAGAGTTAGATGAGTAAATATGAAGCTAGCAGCCTGTTAGTTTGTCTTAGCATAACGAATGGAAATATGCTGGCAATAGGAGAAAAGGGCTAATCTGGCTCTGTCAGAACGTAATAAAAACCCACCAGCAGCACCTCTAAATTAAAAGTATGTAAAGTATTAAAACAATTCACGTTTTATGGGGTTATGTGCTGGACTGTTTATTGGCTGGGCCTTCGCTGTTTCCCTGGGAACTGATCCCAGCCAAGTAATAGTCCGACACATATGCCCACTTAAAGGGAAATATGCTCATTTCCAGGTGCATACTTGAATTTTGAGTTTCTACTAGAACAAGTTTACATGCTTTAATGTAAAAAAAAACACATCATTTTTCTCCTACTGTCTGCCTGAATATACCTGTATTCACCCTCTGTCTGAAATGCTCCGTTTTAGTGCCTGTCTCTTTTAAAAAGCCCAGTCTGCTCTGATTGGCTTGTGAGAAAAATTTGGTGCACCTTTGCAAAGGTAGTTCTCAAGCTGTGGGTGATATACTGTAATGAGCCTGGATGTGACACAGGAAGGGGAGCCAGATTTGAATGGCTTGTTGAATCACGTTTCCTGATCTAGGCAGCCCACAAAAAAACTGACGAGGTTGTCTTATTTCACAGTTTGTGGGTCAGTACACACTCCAGATACCCAAATGTATGAACACAAGAAAAAGTTTTTTTTTTTTCATGACATGTCCCCTTTTAAAGCGGTAAATTCACGTTTTTACACCAGTTTTTGTACAGATGAACTGTTTTAAACAAGATTTAAAGTGTTAATTGCGAGCTTTACAGGTGATAGCAGATGGAGTTTGTTACCTTTGGACAGAGGCAGGCTAGCGGTTTCCCCTCGTTTACAGTCTTTATGCTAAGCTAAGCTAATCGGCTGCTAGCTCCAGCTACATATTTACCGTACAGACATGAGAGTGGGGTTGATGTCATCTAACTCACGGCAAGAAAGTGAATAAATGTAATAACCATAGGGGCCCTCCGCTGATTGTGTTTCTCTTCCAGAAAAGTAAAGGCTCAAAGTCTCCAAGTGAAAGTTGAGATAACCCTAATGACATCACTGTGACATCACTGTGACATCATCAGGGTTATTTTCTCAGGTAACTGTTTTCATAGGCTGAGTACTAACAATGATTAATAAACAGATGTTCATGTTTCAAATTGGTGGAGAAAATAGTTTCAATTGTATAGAATTAAACAGAAGAGCTGCAATAACAACCGATGACATCCAGAATAACTGGTCATTTAGACCAGTTAAAACCAATCATAAGCAGGCCAAACACTAGAAAGGAAATATCATAAACTAATGTACTAAAAAAAAGTAAATACGACAGTTTGTGATATAGATTTTAGGTCATAGCATCCTGCCCTGTTATTATGTGAGGCTAGAGTTACAAACCAGTTTCTTTGCTCAATTCAAGCTTTTGTCTCTTTTGAAAGACGTGAGGTTCCATGTAGACTCTAACCGCTTTTCATAGCTTTTCATACCATATGTTTCTCATTATGTGGACAGCAGGTCAAGTGCACTTGTAGTGACGTCAGGTTGACATGATCGCTGAAAGGTCAGTGCTAAAAGTTGATGTCAGTCCTTCAGAATGAAAACAGAGGAAACTTCTTTGTGAAGCCTCTTTTTTTTTTTTTTTTACACTGAATTTCAGCAGAGATTCAGATTTCTTCATCCACTGTAGCCTCAGAAGACCAGAATGCAATGCAGCCACAAAATAAGTTTGGTTGGACGAAACAATATTTGCATAATCATCAGTCAACATGTCATACTATTCACATTCAAGTCAGAAATTTGTATTTAATGTTTATGCAGAGCTGGGTTATAATCAGTGGGCAACTTCAGGTCTGAGAAGTGAAGCCAAGCCAGTGCCTTAAACCTGCATTCTTTCTAACAGCCAGCAGGGGGCGACTCCTCTGGTTGCAAAAAGAAATCTGATTGTATAGAAGTCGATGAGAAAATGAGCCTACTTCTCACTTGATTTATTACCTCAGTAAACATTGTAAACATGAATTTATGGTCTCAATCGCTAGTTTCAAGTCTTCTTCAATACAGCATGATGTTCATTTAGTAAATTATGGTCCCATTTAGAGTCAAATAGACCATAAAGCAGGGGATGCTTTAGGGCGGGGCTACCTTGTGATTGACAGGTCGCTACCACAGCGTTGTCCAGTCTGGGAGTTGTCCGTGTTTTTGTCTTTAACGCTTTCACAGTGTGTTTTCAGTGCATGAAAGTTAATTATAACCTTTTTTGGTTGCCTAAAAATGTCTTATTCATCGTTTGGTTGTACTTAGCTCCGCCCTCTCGTGTCACTTGTGGTAACAAAAAGCCAACATGGTGACGCCCAAATGCCGAATTCGAGGCTTCAACATGGCAGTCCACAAACCAACGGGTGACGTCACGGTGACTACGTCCACTTCTTATATACAGTCTATGGTTAGGATTCAATACTCACCACATAATCATATTGTGACAAAATTCTCATAGCAAGATATCATGACTCCCAATTTTCCTCACAGCATGAGTTATTAGATACTTGAGGATATACTTCTATACAGCTTTGAAAATGTATCTACTAATCACAATATAATAATCTAATTCAGGGTATGATCAGGGCTGTAACTAACAGTGGAAAAGGCCCATCACAATTTCTGAAAGCCAAAGGTGATGTCCAAATATGTACTGTATTGTTTTGTGCGACCAACAGTCCAAAACCCAAAGATAAAGTCAGATCCCTGAGGATAACTTTTCTGAGTAAAGCCTGAAGCAGTTCTTTCAACTTTACCCATCTCCAATCCTGCTTCATGAGACAGATTGCAGAGCAAGATATATTGACGAATGCTTACAATAATACCATTAAATGTGTTATTGTATGTATGTAGGTATTCATGGTCCTCAGAGGTTTCATCTCTATTTTGTTTGGGTGACCCTTGACTTTTATCTAACGTCACCATCGGGGCAAAAATTTTCCTTCACCTAAATTTCTATCATTCGTCTGTATCTCAAAAACCATTTGCAAGATGCGCTTGAAATTGACTATTCATGGTCACCACACCGACCTTACCTGTTGTATGACTGTTGGACTATATTTTCCAGTTGTACACAGGAAATGTAATGGGCAGATTGCCCTAAAATTCACTGAGCACTTTCATGCTGTCTAGAAGATTATCTCTTTGCATTTTTGACACTCTGACACCTCCACCCAACCCGGAGCAAAATGTAAACCTTGCACGCAGCATACCTCACAATATAAGTAGTGCTGCCCCCTCTTAGTCCATTAGTCAACCAATCGGTCATTTTGGTCTTAGTCGACTACGATTTCTTTAGTTAATTAGTCAGTTTTTATGCTTTTTTTTAATGCTGAATTACTTATTTATAAAAAACTTCTGAGCACGTCTCTGGTAAACATTTAAAGTGGTGCTTTTGTGTGATTCTTTGTGGAGAAAATCCGTTTTACAGATCTGACGATTAAATCAACTAATCGATAAGTCGACAAAATCGTATGCGTGTTAGTCGACTAAGAGTTTCTTTGGTCGAGGACAGCCTTGACTATAAGGCGATGAAACCCTTTTGATTTGAATTACTTTTCCTTTTAGTGCCGTCCTCACAACTACCTTTAGTCATCACCACAATATTGCTGTTCCCAACATGTTTGTATTCCACCTTTAGCGGACACTGGTGGGGGTTTAGTTTCTATTCATGGTCCTTTTTAATTCCTCCTTTTTGGATACATATGGGACCTGTGTGGCTCTGGCTATTGTTGCTATACCTAATGAGATAGACATTTGACAGGTTTGCGTCTGTGAAACTCCTAAAAACATTTAGTGTCACAGATCATACTGTGACTCATAGTGACTCATCTTGCAGTGTACTCGCTTTGAAATGTGGACAGTATTACTGTAACTGCTTAATTGTTATTTTTAGGAGGTGGCGAGTAAACATTATAAGGCCAAGTGAAGGATTCAGATTGTTATTTTGGCCAACGTTTCTCTGTCTGGCAGGGCAAGTTCCAGCTAAACTTCCACAGCCATTAGATAAAAACACTGTTTAGATTTACTTTATTGCCGGTCTTAGAAATATGTGGTTTCTGTGGGAGTCTGCGAGTGCTCTCCCTCAGCACATTTCCTACTTTACTCCACTTAAATCTGCTCCTCCATGTGAATCCGCAGCGACTATCTGAAGGACCGATCTCAAGTCTTGCAGTTTCTTTTTCAGCGTAATGTCATGCAACTGTGCAATATCTAAAATAAGCGTTTGCTCGTGTGTTGCGTGACATTCGGAGGGCCGATTCCTCTCTGTAGCAGAGAGATATCATGTGGTCAGCATGAAACAGTTTACTGCACTTTATATGGCATAAAAGCCCAGCACGACTGTGTATATAAGATGCTCATTCCTCTGCCATTACTAAAGATAAAAGCTTGTGATGACACACCAGGAAGAGGCTGTTACTCATTTGAGTTTTGTGGTTTGGAATAGGCATGTTGAGGTTTTGCACATGGCTGCAGGGATTCAAAATCTTCTAGTCTGGTAAGACTTAGTGGGTTTATTGGTACTGGATGAGGGGCGCTTCCTCTTAAGACGAAATATGACTGTAAAACAAAGGAGTGCAGCAAGAATATGATGAGGACAAACTCACAGAAATCCCACAGACGAATTCGTCGTGGCACAGTATTGGGCTTGAAGGGAAGTGGGTTTTAAACACAATGGCATTGATGGAGCAGAAAAGCCACATTAAGTTAAATCAGGACCCCGTATGACAGCGATGGCAGCCAACGTCCCTCTCCATTTCCCACAGAGGTCCAATCAAAGCCAGCGAGCGTCACCCGCCCTTTATCAATTAACCAGCGTATGACAGTCCAACATCCGTCATGCCAACACTTTTATTTTGGCGATTTCTCCCCAGCGTGGAGAACAGAGTGGCGGAGGGCGGCGTAAGGTCAGGTTTCCACGGCAACTGTCAACCTCCAATCCCCCTCCAGCTGAACACCCTCTTTCATCGCCATGGCAGCGGAGAGGCCCTGTTTCCCAGGGGACGAGGGGAGTGCGGGAGGGAATGTGAGACGGAGAGAGGGAGGGAGAGGGCAAACAAGTTTTGTGAAAACACAGTAATCCAATATGGCCGCCATTGTGTCCGAGCTAACGGCGGCTAAAGCTGGCTTCTCGGTTAGAGGAGATACAGTCGTGTGATGATTAACCTCGGACCGAGACCCGGAAGACGAAGTGTTATACGAACACGGGGCAGAAAGTGAAGCCTCAGTCTAATGTGTGTTAGTGTCACTAGATCACAGTCCTCGGTGTGCCAGGGTGAGAGCTTTGATTCCCACAGGAGCCACCAACCACTTACATGGACTCTTAATTTAAAAGCTCATTTTACGTCATATTTCTACAATTAAACTGACTGGTGTGCATGTTTGAATCCTTCCTGAAACCTGAAACTGATCCGGATAATCTTTGAGCGACTGTTTCTTTGTGCCGATGTTTCTAAATTGGACACTTCATACCTGAATGTTCTTATTTTTGTAGTGATTCCCTCACAGTTTTATTCTTGACAGGTTGGAAACATTTAGAGCATCACAACTTTACATTTAAACCAGAGCTGAAATAATTTGCTGATTCATTTTTAAAAGAAAAATGCTAGACATTTGCTTGTTCCTGCTCCTCGAATGTGAGGATTTGCTGGTTGTCTATATTTTATATAATTGTAAATTGAATATATGTGGGTTTTGGACTGATGATGATGATAGTACATCATGGCAGCTCCTTTTGCAACAACAACAAATTAAAAAATTGCAAAAGGGTGCACACATTTAACATAAAATTACATTCACCGATCACAATATGTTCAAGACCATTCAATGTACATTTGATCTGGTCTTGAATGTACCAGATCATTTGATCTGGGATTGAGCTCCATATTACATTTTTCGGAGTGACACAAAAGAGTGCTTCAGTCTAACATATATTAAATCATGAAGCCTGTATCTCTGGTTAGATGGCAATTATTAGCTGAACCAAAAAATACATTTTAAGATGTCACTTTTGACGTTGTGATGGGCATTTTTATTACTTTTAGGGCTGCAAGTAACGATTATTTTCATTGACGATTAATCTGTCGATTATTTTCTCGATTAATCGATTAGATGTTTGGTCTATAAAATGTCAGAAAATGGGTGAAAAATGTCGATCAGTGCTTCCCAAAGCCCAACAAATGTCAAATGTCTTGTTTTGTCCACAACTCAAAGATATTCAGTTTACTGTCATAGAGGAGTAAAGAAACCAGAAAATATTCACATTTAAGAAGCTAGAATCAGAGAATTTAGACTTTTAAAAAAACAGACTTGAATCGATTAGTCGAATATCAAAATAGTTAGCAATTAATTTAATAATTGACAAATAATTGATTAATCATTGAGAGCTCTAATTTTTATTTTTTACATTTTACAGACAAAAACTATCCATTGAATCATCAAAAGAAAAATAGACCAATCAATCAATAAGGAAAGCAAACTTTAGTTTCAACCCAAATTTAAACCCAAACTAAAGACATTTAAGTTGTGTAAGGAAAACTGTCTCATACATTTAAGCTTAGAAATAAAAAAACACCACTAAACATTAACAATCAAATGACAAAATAAACTGTGAAAAACCTCCAACAGATCAGGAGTGGATGACACAACATGACATGACTGGACAACATCTAGTAAGAGGCCGGCATCAGCCCGGTGTATTATTAACAAACTAACGCCGCTAATTTCTTTAACGCATTAACACAAACCATCTTTTGGAGGTTGTAGCAGGCTCAGAGAGGGCTAGAGTGAAGATCACTCTGATCTGGCATCATATGAAACTAGAAAACCTAAAGAATCCATTGGTACCAACCATATTATACTAGCTTGTCAAGAAGGTGGTTGAATTCCGTTTACACTGACACACTGACAGCTGTTGTTGCCTGTTGGGCTGCAGTTTGCCATGTTATGATTTGAGCATATTTTTGCTGCTAAATGCAGTATCTGTGAGGGTTTCTGGACAATATTTGTCATTGTTTTGTGTTGTTAATTGATTTCCAATAATAAATATATACATACATTTGCATAAAGCAGCATATTTGTCCACTCCATGTTGATAAGAGTATTAAATACTTGACAAATCTCCCCTTAAATGTACATTGTGAACAGGTAAACAGTGATTAATTTTCAATTAATCGCGATTAACTATGGACAACCATGCGCTTAATCACAATTAATTATTCTAATCGATTGACAGCCCTAAAAAAACGCCAATGAACAATGAAATGAAGAAATAAAGGGTGAAAAACGTCACCAAAAAAAATATCAGTTTTGCCCAAAAACTGTGTTTACAATTAGTGTAATTTGTCAGGTTTAGCTTTGAAATCATCAGAACATAAATCAGTCACTTAAAGGGGCCTTATGGAGTTTTATTGTAAACAAACGAAATGTGTGTTTACATTCAGTTTTACTCACTAAATGTTGAAAGCGTTTTCTTCCACATAAAACATTTGCAAAGTCTCTTTTTATAAGTATTTTAAATCCAGCGTTATTTACGAGCATACGTCTTCTTCTTCCCTATCTTTTACTGGCAGATCTTTAAAACCGTATTATAAAAGTTACAGTGAAGTTTTAAACAGTTACATTACCTATTCAACGTGCTGTTTGAATGCCAGATATCAAGGCAGTGCTTCCAAATGATGTTTATCTAGTCGATTATAATGCATTATTTAAAAAGGAAGTACCGAATAGACCCTGAGGAGCTTTAAGTGTATCCGTCTAGATGGTCTGGTGTGATAACTGCTAGAAACACGAGGCAGGAAGCTCACCAAGAAGGGCTTAAAATAATAACCCTCCCCTGTATCTTGTGTGATGTCCTGTGTAACGGATGACTGATGAGTGCTCAGGGTCAGTTTTCATGCATCATAATCCAGAGCAGATAAAATGTGGACAGCTGTATATGATCCTCAGCAGAACCTGAAGTTTTAACCCTCACTCTCTCTTTGCCCGTCTCTTTCAGATCGAAGCCGACTCATCTCTCCCCTGCGGCTTCTCTCCTACCCGCCGTCCTCTCCCACCCCTCTTCTCCTCCTCTCCCTTCTCCTGCTCCCTCCTCGTCGGCCTCCAAGATAGATTCCCTCAGGAGTAAGGTTGACCTGCTCAAGCTTCCCCTGGCTCTCACCACCAAGTCCATCTCCGAGCGCAAGAGCCAGCTGGGAGGAGTCGGCGAACATCGCGGCACGGGGGGAGGAGGAGGAGGCGGGGCTCGTAAAGCCCGCTCACCGCCGACCCGAGACATGGACAACGAGTCGCAGTACTCGGGCTACTCGTACAAATCTTCCCACTCCAGAAGCTCCCGCAAGCACAGGTGGGTGTCACACAGGTCACACAGATGACATCATTTTATCATCCTCTTTCTCTCGCTGGCATTTTACCAACAACCACTGAACGTATTCAAGCTCTATGAGCACTTCTTATATGTTTGCTCCTGTTGGTTGAGCCCGTTATATGTACAATATGGAAGAGTTTCAGTAATCACAGGCTGCCAGTTCAGGTCTTTACCTACAAGCAGGCATCATTCTCTCAACCCTAACTTCTAAACTTCATTTACTGAGTTCCTTGTATTGGTACATTTGAAGGCCTAGACACACCAAGCCGACATCAGAGAACTAGCAGCGATGAAGGCTGACTGTTGCATCACCTCACGTCGCCTTTGTTTTGGCTGACAAGTTGCATTTGAACACTGCAAAGACTGCAGCCGACGCACAGTTAGCGCGAAATATCTACATCCTCAACATAACTGAAGCCACAATGAGAATTAAACTTTTTACAGCAGTTATTAAACTATTATCATATTCAACCCATTATTTTATTAAGGTGTTCGGGGTTGCAGTGCTTCAACAAGACGTTGTTTCCTCCCCCCCCCAATTTTTAGAAAATAAATGCATAAATAAAACCCAGTCGCTTTTGAAAG
>CAKAOI010027576.1:11731-42301 GCA_916701655.1 Sebastiscus albofasciatus | reverse complement strand
TCACACAGATGACATCATTTTATCATCCTCTTTCTCTCGCTGGCATTTTACCAACAACCACTGAACGTATTCAAGCTCTATGAGCACTTCTTATATGTTTGCTCCTGTTGATTGAGCCCGTTATATGTACAATATGGAAGAGTTTCAGTAATCACAGGCTGCCAGTTTAGCTCTTTACCAACAAGCAGGCATCATTCTCTCAACTCTAACTTCTAAACTTCATTTACTGAGTTCCTTGTATTGGTACATTTGAAGGCCTAGACACACCAAGCCGACATCAGAGAACTAGCAGCGATGAAGGCCGACTGCTGCATCACCTCACATCGCCTTTGTTTTGGCCGACAAGTTGCATTTGAACACTGCAAAGACTAGGACGACTGACGCTCACCGACGGCGCCAAACTGTCCAGCCGCCGACCTTCGGCTGGGTGTGTCAGGGCCTTTAGGCTTGATTTAGGATAGAAGTCCACAATACATCACAAAATATACACTATGGAATATCTACGTCCTCGACATAACTGAAGCCACAATGAGAATTCAACTTTTTGCAGCAGTTATTAAACTATTATCATATTCAACCCATTATTTTATTAAGGTGTTCAGGGTTGCAGTGCTTCAACAAGTCGTTTGTTTTCCCCCCAATTTTTAAAAAATAAATGCATAAATAAAACCCAGTCGCTTTCGAAAGAAAACCATGTAACTCCAAGTTTGGTGATTTTTAGTAGATGGAGTGTTCCTTAATAGTTTGAGGCAATTCTGCTACTTCAAATCTTGTAGAAAACTTTGTTTTTCTCTCATGCCTCCACGGTGAACGAAGAATAAGAAAACAAAAAAATGCGTTGCCACAAAGCTGAAGCAAAGACTGTATTTCTCAGCTCATGAGAAGTTGGCATTTTGGAGATGCATGACTTTCACAGGACAGCAACAAATTTTAGACTAAAAGTGAAGGAGCAGCAACTCATGTTTGTTCTGTTGCTTTTGGGAATCCGAGGAAAAACGACTTCAAATCTTGTACTGTATGTCTGTCTGATTAATATACTAAAGCACGCCCTGAACATGTTCCATCCAAACATCTTTCACAAGGAGAGTAAAAGACAGTAACTCATCCAGTAACCCTCCCTGTCGTGTTTTTATCTTCCAGGGACAGGAGGGATCGCCACCGCTCTAAGAGCCGAGACGGCAGCAGTCGGGCAGACAAATCGGTCACCATCCAGACTCCTGGAGAGCCGCTGCTGGACGCCGAGTCGACCCGCGGAGATGAAAGGGTCAGTCACACTGCTTCCTACTCACGTTTGTCCATTTTAAAGCCAAACTTATTAATCTGCCACTCATTAATTACCTCTGCTATTTGTTTAAAACACAATGGTGGAATGTTTTGTTTGGTAGTTTAGTTCCTTTTCCAACTTTAAACTATAATTTACTTTAATCCTATCAGACATTTAGTTCGATATGATCCCTTTAAAAAAGATTGTTCTTGTGTAGAAGTGTCTTTTTCTCCATTCCTCTGATGTCTAGGAGCTGCCATAAACTGTATATAAAGATGGTTGACATGACAGCTCCCCGAAAGTGAAGCCAAAACATCTGGGATATTTTAGCTTCACTTCTGTACAGTAGGAGGAAATGGAGACGCGGCGTCCATCTTTACATACAGTCCGTGGTCACTGCGTTTCAGTGCTTGTCAGTCAGTTGGGGAAAGAGCAGGTGTTGTCTGGTGGTGTGAGTCTTAAAATACCAAAGACATATTATATTAAGTTTAAAAGGCATGTGTTCATTAAAGGGACTGAGGATGTTTGTTTGTTCCTATATGAAGTGAAGAGACGTCTTTCTTTAAATAGTAAAGAGGCATTTGTATTAAAGCTTAACCAACCCGTCACCCTTCCTGGCTCGTCTGCTGGCCCACAAATGGATACATAGACACAGGGGGGGTTGATTTCTTATATAATTTCATAGAATATTTGAATTTTTCTGTAATCATGACAGAGTTTACGTACTTGTCTGATATTTTTTATGGTTTTCTTTTCAGAAATGGAGGATTAAAATACCTGAAATTATGCTGCTGTAGTTGCTTAGGCTCTCTTTACCTCCTAAACACACATTTCATATCAATATATTGGGTTTCTGCCTTGGTGCGGAATAGATTCTCACTAATTGTTTTATTAATTACTTTATTGTTACCCTATAAAAGCACTAGCCAGATCTGATTGATCATTTTATTCAGTTATCTAGTAAAAAGACCACAAACATATTTTGGTAAAACCTGCAGCAAAGCTCAGATAAGCTTGTAGTTCTTTATTTTTCTTCATTTCTTACTTATTGAGTTCTTGTATTGATCATTTGCTGCTATTTTGTAGGTTTTATAGACGGTGGAAACATGTTTTTTTTTTTATCTTTGACAGGATGATAACTGGGGCGAGACCACCACGGTGGTCACCGGCACCTCAGAACACAGCATCTCTAACGAGGACCTGACCCGCGTCACCAAAGATTTGGAGGAGTCGACTCCGCTGGAGTGCAAGCGCTTCGTTGGCCCGGCTCTGGGAGGCTGCCTGAGCTTCTTCGCCCTGGTCACGCCTCTAGCCTTCCTCATCCTCCCGCAGGTCCTGTGGCGTGACGCCCTCGAGCCTTGCGGCACGCCCTGCGAAGGCCTCTACGTCTCCCTGGCCTTCAAGCTGCTGGTCCTGCTCATCTCGTCCTGGGCGCTGTTCCTCCGGCCGCCTCGCGCCACACTCCCGCGCTTCTTCGTCTTCCGCTGCCTGCTGATGGTGCTGGTGTTCCTGTTCGTAGCATCCTACTGGTTGTTCTACGGTGTGCGGGTGCTGGAACCCCGGGAGAGGGACTACAGGGGGATCGTGGAGTACGCCGCCTCGCTGGTGGATGCCCTGCTCTTCATACAGTACCTGGCTCTGGTGCTGCTGGAGGTGCGACACCTGCAGCCGGCCTTTTGCCTCAAGGTGGTGCGGAGCACGGATGGAGCCAGCAAGTTCTACAACGTGGGCCACCTCAGGTTAGTGACACAATGGCAAACATGATGAGAACATTTTCTACTGAGTTCTTGATACTTTTGTTGCTGAACAAAGATGAAGAGAAGAAGTTAATTTTGAAATATTTGATATCCATTTTTGACAAAATAAGATCAGGCTTCACTCTCGCTTTGACAACCAAAATATCAAAATAGGCTATTGGTTGTGTCTGAGGGTGCTAAATACGAGATTGGGAGCATTTCTATTGCCTCTCAACGGCTCTCAACATGGCAACGGCTATCCGTAGCTCGCAGCTAACGGTGCTAACAACGCTAAACAATGTAAACAGCGGCAAAAGTGCTGACAAAGCTAACCTTAGGGTGGGCGCTACGCTTCCGTGACGGCGTCGGTCAGTCTGCATGGCGTTAATAGCTGTAACTGCCGTATGGGAACAGTGCAGAGCTGCGGCCATGAGCTCGCCAGTGGGGCACGCTCACTTACACGAACATGCACTAGAAGGCATACATGGCCGGCCCGGCAATGTCAATAAAGCACAGAGAAGCTCTGATTACAACACACACACAGAGGGAGAGCGACTTCATTCTTTGCTCAGGTAGACATTACTCCACTATATCTTTACATAGACAATAGTTGTTTGATACTATATTAATGCTCTGGATATTGAATTTAGCACCTTTTAATGTGATTATAGCGTCTTTAAAATGATTCTAAAGGCATAAGTTTGTGTTTGTAGAAACAGGATACAATCCTGTGTAACAAAATATTCTGTGCTCTGAGGTCCACTTACTAACTTTTCTGAGCTTTTAACTCCATCTTATGGTCTTCCTTAATTCATTCAGCTTCAATTAGCTGCTGTTGCCCCATTCACTCTCTGCTCCTCAGTGTCATTTAAATAGTTTTTCTGTACTGTAATACATACTTGGCCCCAGATTTGCTGTCTGGCAATTTGAATGAACACAGAAATAGCATAATCGCCCTATCTCTACCAAAATTTTGCGCAAGTTTGGAGCGTTATTTAGCCTCCTTCTCGACAAGCTAGTATGATATGGTTGGTACCGATGGATTCTTACACCAGTATCTTCACTCTAGCTTTAAAACTGAGCCCGATACAACCTAAAAGTCGCAAGCTGCGTTCATGCCCTAATTTATGCATTTGACTTCTTTTTACAACATCTGAACAGAAGATATTTGAATTCACTCCCTGCGTATAGATACAAGAATAATAACCTCATTTGGAAAGCGTTGTGCTGTTGACTGTTGTTGTCATGTGTATAGAGTTTATATCCAGTCAGCAGCTGATGGTAGACCTGTACTTACTGAGACACTGATGATTGACACGTTGTGTTTTAGTATCCAGCGGGCAGCTGTCTGGGTGTTGGACCGTTATTACAACGACTTCTCCGTCTACAACCCGGCGCTGCTCAACCTGCCCAAGTCCATCCTGTCCAAGAAGATGACCGGCTTCAAGGTTTACTCCCTGGACGGTAAATACAGCCTCGTCACGGCTCTGACGCCTGCTTTCTAATCCATAATCCATAGCTTTTGCCTCCATTGTCATTTGTTGGTCAGGACCAGGTGACACATTCAATGACATGTACTGAGGATGTTAAACCTTAAGGCAACTGAAACTACTTAACCTGTGAATGTGAATGTGAATGTTATTTCTCTCTGAATATGAGCATCACCTGAAATGTAATCTTGTACATGTGTGGTGTTGTGTTGTAGAAAGCACCACCAATAACTCCACAGGCCAGTCCCGGGCCATGATAGCAGCTGCTGCCCGGAGGAGAGACAACTCCCACAACGAGTTCTACTACGAAGAGGCCGAGATGGACCGCAGGGTCCGAAAACGCAAGGCCAGGTCGGATAGATGATCCTTAACTTACTAATACTTGGTGTGATCTGACAGCAGGGGATTCATTGTGATGTGTGATTGGTTGGAGCAGCAAACAAAAGGCAGACAATGACGATGCACATAGAGACACTTCCATGTAGTATTTGTCTGTGTGTGGAGAGGGGAACCCTGTGACTAAAGTTGTCATTTTAGGCTGAACACTCATAATTTACACCTTCATTTTATTGTTTTGGTTCATGGGTGATCTTTTCTCTCTCAATTTCTCCTCTTGTTTTAAACATAAATTCCACTTCTGTCCCTTTGCTTCCCAGTGGAGTTCCTATGTTAGACATCACAGCAGATAAAACTCAGCAATAGAGCCTCACTGATGCATCGGTTTAGCTGATAATGTCAGTTTATATTAGCTTGGCCAATAAGTCACTAAAATTCCAGATGTCCGTTTGCAGTAATTTAGAGACATAATTTGTTCATCAGAGAACGCTGACAAGTTTATTTTTTAAACTGCAAAACAGCTGATTCAGTATATTTCTTGGTCCTTCGGTTCTTAAATAAGTTAACTTTGAGGGATCCTCTTAAAAATGTTTTTATGTTAAAGATGGTATGTTTATGTTGAAGATTAGTCGACTAATCGGTCGTTTTGGTCTTGGTCGACGAAGACCCTAAGGCAGAAAATGTATAAAACTGACTGGTTTATGGAATAATTGATCCTTTATATATTTACTTATAATGTTCATCAGAGCACAGCCAACATATGCTTGCTCTTGTTTATCTCTATCAGAGTTAAACAAAGCATTTGACTGTCAAGATATTCAGATCTGTTTAAGCAACCTAGAGAATCTTCTATATCGATAGAGATTCTGCTGAGAGATAACAACATTGTCTGGCTACGTCTGTAATGATGCCTTTTCTCAACCCTCCAGGTTGGTCGTGGCGGTGGAAGAGGCCTTCACACACATCAAGCGTCTCCACGAAGACGAAGTCGCCTCGTCCCCCAAACACCCGAGGGAGGTGATGGACCCTCGGGAGGCGGCTCAAGCCATCTTCGCCCCGATGGCTCGAGCCATGCAGAAATACCTGAGGACCACCCGGCAGCAGGCCTTCCACAGCATGGAGAGCATCCTCACACACCTGCAGTTCTGCATCACACACAACATGACGCCCAAGGTAAAAGAAGGGATCACACAGCAACAAAAGTACTTTACTATTAACCCTCAACAGACCTGTTTTTGTCTTTTTAAGGGGGGTACAGGGGTTCTTTAGGGGGAGATAGCAGGTCAACAGTAGATGTCACATTGAAGTGGTGTACATCATCGGACAGCTGGGAACCTGAAGATTAATTTGAGATGCAGCTGAGCACTGTGTGTCAAGTTGTTCTAGTCATAAATAAAAAATAAACATGAATTAATGAATGAATGAATGAATTCAAATAAATTGTAAGTATATAAGGTCTTTGAACATTATGATGGAAGTATGTGATGGACATCCCCATGCTCTATTATGACACCAAGACCTTGAGGAACACCACAGAAAAAGCCATGCTGTGATTTGGTATCAAAAACTTTCAACATTTGGAGATTTCTGCAAGAATTGCATTTTTTGGCGATTGGATGGCGAGCACTTCTGTTGTGTAGACTGCTCAGAAACCCCCTTATTAGTCAATCTAGCTAGGAAAGCCATCCAACCTCTGAATGCTCTAGGTCTCTAGTTTGTGTTTGTGAAGTTTCATGAGGCTGTGATTATCCTAGAGGTCACCACAGGTCATTTTATACAGTGAGGTCAAGGTTCAATAAATGGTCTCACTACAATGACATGGCTGCTATGGGGACTTACATCATCACACATGAATACAATTAGGCTCATTGGATCCACAAGAGTCTCAGCTTTACAGTGATACCCAATTTATGTAATGCATGTCTGTAAAGGAGAGACTCGTGGGTACCCCTAGAACCCATTTTCATTCACATATCTTGAAGTCAGAGGTCAAGGGACCCCTTTGAAAATGGCCATGCCAGTTTTTCCATGCCAAAATTTAGCCCAACTTTGGAGCGTTATTTAGCCTCCTTCACGACAAGCGAACATGACATGGTTGGTACCAATGGATTCATTAGGTTTTTCTAGTTTCATGTGATGTCTGTACCTTCTAAAACTGAACCTGCTCCAGGATCTCAGAGGGTTAAAACCATGATAACTGACCTCCTGCATCCTCCTCCCTGTCAGGCTTTCCTGGAGCGTTACCTCTCCCCCGGCCCCACCATGCAGTACCAGCAGCAGAACGGCAGGGGGCGCCAGTGGACCTTAGTGAGCGAGGAGCCGGTGACCTCGGCCCTGCGTCAGGGTCTGGTCTTCTCCCTGCGCCGCCTCGATTTCTCCCTGGTGGTCACGGTGACGCCGCTCCCCTTCCTGCGGCTCGGGGAGGAGTTTATCGACCCAAAGAGCCACAAGTTCGTCATGAGGCTGCAGTCGGAGACCTCGGTGTGAAGGCGTCTCCTTCTCCCGCGCTGTCCTCGCTCCGTGCTCGCTCCTTGCTGGATGTGGCGGGACATGTGGAGGCCACGTGGTCCACTCCCATATCCAATCATTTCCTGTCTGTGACATTCAAGGAGAGGAGAGGCTGAATCCTCCTCCTGTTTTTATGATCATCACAGACGCTCTGATATCAAACTGTGATCAGCTCAACGATTGTTCAAACCTGGAATCAAACAGATGCCTTGACTCTTTCTTTTCTTTTGTTGTAAAGTCTTTTACAACACGCTGTAAAAAAACCCCAACCTTTTCTCTAAAGGGGACTTTTTCTCTTTTTGCCTCCTCTGTTGCTGTAACCACTGGACTACTTCACTGCGCTGACTCAACACATGACCACCAGAGGAGGAGGATTACATCACAGTTGTCACTTCCTCTTTCTTGTGTCTTAAGAAACAGACTAACTGGAGTTCAGCTCTTGACTGCAACGCTGGTGTACCACTGCCTTCTGGTTCCCTGTCAGTACATCGTTTTGTTTGAGATGACAAGGACTGTTTTTATATTAAAGGGTGTGACTTTTTTTTTTTTTTTTTTACTTACAGAATGTAGCATTATGTGCTTTGAATTAACAAGCGGCTTTTGGCCCAAAATGTCTTTTTATCTGACTGTAAAGAAACATGGAAGTACATTCCTGAGCTACTCCAGACTCTCTCTATTCATGATTGTCTAAATATGCAGGTTTTGTTTTATCCTACACTGGCATGTTTACTATTCATTTTACAGTTTTAGCAAGAAGACTAAACAAAGACCCCATGTATGCCTGTTATTATCATGCAATCTGTATCTGCGTATCCTACCTGGATAATGATGTCAAAGCATAGGCCTGGTGTTATTCTTTTGTATTCTTATTGTCAACAAATCCCATGAAAATACATAAAACCAACAATGTGTTTCAATACTTTCTGACTTCCCTACTTTGTCTAGAAGTTCATTCTTTAAAAAACATATACTTTAATTTAAGGAAAGGCTAAATAATTTCCTAAAATAGCTGGGTACGAGAGACATTTATGTCACTATTTTAAGCTGCTGACTAATACAAGTTTGTGAGTATTTACGGCGCCAGGAAGTGTATGTGAGATAAACTCTAATTTAACCACAGTGCCCATGTTCATCATGTAATGAGGGAACACGTGATCCACTGCGGCTTATGAATAGTTTCATATCGGGCACAGATGATACGTTTTTAGGAAGATCAATTCATTGTCTTTTCATGGGATTCATTGAGAATAAGAAAATTACGGATTATCTCCAGATTTATCTTTTAATGCAAGGTGTTAATTAATGCAGAAATATCTACTATACTGCATCAACTAGATCAGATCAGATCTGGTCTGGATTGCATTGTGATTGGATGTCAGCCATGTGTGCATGCAATCTGGAAAACACATTTTAAAAGATAAATTTAATATTAAAATTACCCATCAGGTTGAAAAGTCTCTTACACTAACACTGTCACATCCTGACAACTGAAAAATAGAGCTTGAAACAACAACTTAGTTAACTTACATTGTATAACAGACCATTATGGGCGCAGTTCTGATTGTCTAACTTTAGTGGACCGTTTTTGTGACAAATTATTGATTTCTTAAGTTAGTAGCCGTGTAATAAGCGAGATAATGTACAGCTAGTGGGTCATTGTTGTGAAATAAACCCCTTTAGGGCGCTTTAGACCAGCTCGCCGTACATTTTCCCTTCCATAATGTATTTATTGTAATACAACTATATCGGATTTGTCAAACGTAGAATGATAAAGTCGTGGAGCTTTTATCAGGACGGAGACGGGCCTTCAGTGACTGATATTAAGATATTTTAGAAAAAAACAACTAAATCACATGAACAATCTATAAAGTCTTTTCACAAAGTACACAAGGTAAACAAAAACCTAAAAAAAAAACAAAATCATGTCATGAAATCCAACAGCTGTGAAAGTCTAAGATGCAAAAATCAATTTAAAAGAAGAATGATTCTAAAAACATATTAAGATCTTCACTACATCTATAGAGGAATACAATCTAGCAGCCGTTGTCATGTTGTTGAAAGCTTTGGAAACTTTTTACACATCACTGACAAGTCTCTGAGCCTAATTTACATATTTATATCCAATCACAATGCAGAATTGAGCCAATGAGAACAGTTATTAATACCAGCTGTAAATGTAAAGGCCTGTGATCAGATGTTATTATCCAGATACAGATGTTGATAGCAGGGGTAAATGGGTCTATTCCAGGCTTTTTAAAGCTGTGTACACATAAGGAATTCAGTCCTGAACAGGCAGCTATAGTTAAACTATCAGCTGATTTTTATGGTTTTTATTTTTTTTTTAAATGCATTTCAACAAAGATCCCAAACCAGACGTGTGATTGTAACTCCTCTCTGCAGCTCCTCTGCAGCAGTAGCGCATCACCGCCCTCGCCTTGTGCCACGAGCTGAAACACGCTGCCTCCATCCGACAGCCGCCTTACTCTCCAGATGTGGAGGACGAGCGATGGGGCACAACTGTCCTCCTCCTCCTCCTCCAGGTCCCTGAAACTTACTGTAACGCCGAAACTCGCCTGATGTTGAGACTTGAGCCGATCTGTGGCATCTTCTACCTACAGTTTGTTGAGCCGCAACATGTTTGCTTGTATTTCCAGTGAAAACATGGTTTAAAAAGCCCTTTACCGTTTCTATAAAAATAACCAAATACCAGGTCCAATGTTGTCTGACATTTCATCCAAGTGCAGATGTTTTTAAAAAAAATGCATGCTAGAGTTGTTCTGGGCTCCAAAACCTTTTTTATAATTTGTTTTCTATCATTTTGAAGGTGCCTAAGTTATGACGATGCAATTTTCCGAATGTTTTTACTTTTGAAAAACAAGTGGCTTGTAAAAAAATGTGTAGATTTGTCTTGTATTTTCTTCCTTTTTGGTAACTGTAGCTTGTATAGTGTGTTAGGCCTTTTTCCATTATTAAACCAATTATTCCTTGTATGTCTTCTGCTTTTGTCATTTAGTTTTTTAGCGTGGGAAGTTGATGACAGTGTTAGAAAAGGAAGACGTGACCCTCCGTATTTGTGGTTTTGTGACAGATTCTGCTTTCTGATTAAATGTCTGTTCTCATTAATTATGTTGAAAGAGCTGCGTCAGTGGATTTAAGCAATGATCTCCAAATACACGCAGTGTTTTCTTTGCAAGTGTTTTTAGAGGAACTTCTGTGAAGAGAGGATGGCAGCGTGGTGGGCGTGTGGTTTCACAGCTTCACTAAGAGACGGACAGATAGCCCCGGACTTCCTGTTCACTGCTGCTGTCAGAGCTCACTCACTTCAGAGGACTTTTTAAGATATCTCGCTGACTGTCGATACAGGAGCAACTAAACAGATCCTTTCATCTCATCTACAGCCCAGCCGGTAAGACGGTGCTCATTGCTGCCTTTCTCATGATCAATCCCACCGGCAGCGGCGAGGATGACTAGATGTTATGAGGAAATTGGCAATATAGCTGTAGCTCTGAATATTCTGAGTTAAACAGCTGGATGAAACAACATCTGGACACATTTCTGCTGGTGGTAAATAATGTGTTTTCTGTGTGTGCAAAGACATGAACGTGTGTTACATCCTGGACGGGATTCTCATCCTTTACGGCGTCATTCTCACCGTCTTATACTGCAGACTGAGGGTAAGACAAACAGGAACAACACTCACACAGCCGCACACACACACACACCATGTTAAGTGTTAGAAAGTGCACAAGTGTTCCTTATAGTTGTGTGAACGTTCTTCAGAATGATAATGCTGACAAAAATGATTATTTCAGAGTTTTGTTCAGAAATTATCTATATTTCTAGTAATAAAAAAAAGTAATAAAAATATTCCACCAGCTTATAAAAATCTAGATAATTCTGTTGCACTTTGCTAATGTACGTAGTTATTCTATATTTATATTTTAGATTAGAAAATCACTTTTATTTTATTTATTGCTTTTCTGTGATTTTATTTATGTTTTTATGACATTTTAGTTGCTTTACTCTTTGGGTTTTTATGTGTTTAGTTATCGGCACAGTTCATTTTGTTATCCTTGTGTTTTAAATGCGTTCTGTTTTTATTGTAAAGCACTTTGTAACACTTTTGTGTTTTGAAAGGTGCTATAAAAATAGAGATTATTAACATTTATTATTATAGATTTTTATGCTAGTTGTAGTAGTCAGGTATATTTATAGTATATTCTAATATTCTTTATATTGTGTATTCTATAGATATATTTCTCTAGTGTTGATCTGTCTGTCTGTGTCTGTCTGTAACTCCCTTAATATTTGTCCTTATATTTTCCTTATTCATATTTTTCACTGTCATGCTCATTGTATCACCTTTTACACCACTGACACCTTTTTTTAATTGTCTGCTCTTCATATTGTCTTGAATATTTCAGCATTTTTATTATGTGAATCACTCAATCAAATGTGCTTTCTGGTTTATTTTGACAGATGAATTCAGTCAGCAAAGTGCCTGAGGTAAAATTCAAGTTTTATATTATTGTGAAATAAAACAAAATATAAGACGGTTATGAATTAATGAAATGTGCTGGGAAAATGTTGTTCATTTAATGCTTTGGATTCTTTTTTAGTATTTCGCCATCAAACATAGTAGTTCTGCTTTAAAGCCAACCTCAGCCGATCGTTTCCTGTAAAAGCCTGAGCAGACCACCAACCTACATTATTTATACACAGTCACAGTTTCCATCAGTGTTACTTCTCACAAAATAAATGTGTCAGATCCAACTTCCTGCTAATTGGTATTAAATTATGCAAAATGATGAAATCTTTAATTCTTGATCCTAACAGCTCAGAATAAATAAAGCTATCGACTCCCGTATGGCTCGAAAGAGGAACTAGATATTTCACACATCTCTGTTGCGTTTATCAAGAAACATTGCAGTATTCTTACATGTACAAATATATTGCTTAGATGGATTGATGAAACAACACCAAACAATTGTGGGGTAACATAAAGCTAATACCAATTGAATATCTAACATACAGATTTAAATGTAAAATGGGTAATTTGTTTAAGACTTGGACATCCTTCTTTAAATATGCTGGTTAAAAACTTACAAATATTATACTAGATAGATATATCTGATAGATTGCAATATTGAAAATTTGCAAAGTGACATTTTTGGGTCCTAAGACCAGATATTTATTCATTGACTTTTATTTATTTAGTTTAGTTTAGTTTTTTTACTTAAAATGTTTTGTTGTTGCGTCACTGTCTCCTTATCTTTATACACACACATAAATAAATGACATTTTCCACTATGTTATTGTGTACAATCCTCTCTTTGAGTATATAATGTGCTCTGTATACCATATGTCAGGGATCTAAGTTTAGTTCTTGTGGCCACTGTGTGTTGGTGTATTGTTGGTTTTGTATGTGTTTGTTTTTAACATTGAAGCACACTTTATAATCGCTCTCAACTGTTTTTGTCCCACAGAAGAAGCCCGTAGAGGGAGGCATCTATGCGGTGAGACTCATTCTAATGATTAAAAAGACATTTAAAAAGACACATGATGGAACAGTGACAGCTTATAGCATAGCTGATGGGATTTTTTTTCTGTCCTACCTGGCTGTCAGAAAAGAAAAATCACATTTAGACTCAGAGTGCAGGAAATGTTCACAACATTGTGTTTGTAGAAATGTATTTTCTCACTATAGTTTCCTGTGTGCGTCCTGCAGGGTCTGACGTCTCACAGCACCGACACCTACGAGACCATCAAGATGGATAAGAAGCCGATCGTGTGATGGAGGAGGGTTTGGTGCAGAGAGGATGATGAAACAAACACGGTGTCAGATCTTATGAAGCTTTATACTGTATATTACGTTACATGACTTTTCTCCCTTTTCTTTTTGTAAAAATACTACTCTCATTTCTAAACTTTGCATGTATAAAATGTTAAAACTAAATTAATTTAACAAGTTACTAATAAAGGTTGCGTCAGTGTGTTTTCACTGTACGTCGCAGTGTTTCACAGCTGGTTTTACAAGTTTCTGAAAAAGGAGAAGTTTAAATTTGTCTCTTTGTTTCTGTTCATGTGTTCCCTTTTGATGATGAATTAAGGAGTACTTTTACTTCACTTTATGTGAAAAAGAAAAATTAAATTAGGTTAACCTCACCTAACTATTCACAACTACAAAGCTGGAAATAGTAATTATTATTATTTTTTTTTAATACATTTTTTGTCAATCAGCTTATTGATTAGGATAGACAGGAAGGTAATCCAGGCACTCCAAAATATTAAAACAAGTGGCAAAGGAGGAAGGAAATATACCAAAAAGCTTTTATTATAGTGGCTAAATCATTAAAAAAGCTAACATGTTTCGACCACTGTAGGTCTTCATCGGGTCTTAAAACACGTTCAAGCATTACGGTTGAGTACATTTTGAAGAATCAAACAGGTTATCCTTTAACAATGACCAAAGAAATTCTTAGTCGACTAACTCTCGTACGATTTTGTAAAAAATGTTGTCTAAATTTTATATTATGTGGTTATTATTAATTACGAGTTTTAAAAAGTGGCCTGTTTGATTTTACTTGATTTATTCTCCCTTGAATGCACATCGATGTTGAAATACCAGCAAGGACACTTTACATTATAGTAGGGCTGCCGTCCTCGACCAAAGAAATTCTTAGTCGACTAACACTTGTACGACGAACACTGGTGTTTACCAGAGATGTTCTCATAAGAATCTTACAAATAAGTCATTCAGCGTGAAAAAGCATAAAAAATGACTAATGGGCTAAAGAAATCCTAGTCAACTAAGACCAAAACAACCGATTAGTCGACTAATCGCCTAACATTTGATTACTGCAATTTATCAATCTGCAGTTTTCAAAAACAACAAAATGTCAATAACTATTTTTACTTGTTATAGATATGCTTCATGTTTATTGCATGAAAACATCAACACTGTAACGTTACCTGTTAACTTTTCTCAAATCATCTACATTTTTGGAGGAAAAAAAACAAAACATAAACACCAACATTAGTTTCAATCTTTTAATTCACCAGAATTAAGGGAGTATTCAGTCTAAACATCCAGACAGTAAAAATATAACATCTATTTTCATGTCTCAAAAGTGCTCATTTATAACAGAGAAATATAACAGCACCAGAGAGGAGAAACAATCACACACTTTCACATCAGCCGATCCTCACTCACTTATTTACATAGAAACAGAACTGGACATGTATTCAAAACAGATTGATGACAGCCCGTGCACTTTGTGGCTGTGTACAGTTTTCCCTCATGCTCTTTACAGCGACATAAGATACTCCTTCACTCATCCAGTTGTCTTTTGCAACATAACCACCTGAACTAGTTCAACAGTACATACTCAGTTCTTGGCTCACAGCTGCATTTGAATAACGGTGAAATGAGTATTAATGAGCCTATGCATGCATGTTCACTGGGTTCCAGTTCATATTATAATCATTGATTTCCATTAATCCTGCTGCTGTAAGAGAAGTGATCTTTTTTCTTGCAAAAACACAATAAATATATTGAAT
The DNA here is from genome assembly GCA_916701655.1 of Sebastiscus albofasciatus. Classification (NCBI taxonomy): domain Eukaryota; kingdom Metazoa; phylum Chordata; class Actinopteri; order Perciformes; family Sebastidae; genus Sebastiscus; species Sebastiscus albofasciatus. The sequence continues at coordinate 27,407 of CAKAOI010027576.1, read as the reverse complement.
CAACCTTTTTTACCTTGTGTGTACATTTTTACTGCAGCTGTTTCATAGGCTTTACACTCTCTGTGCACCTTTCATTTAACAGAGATTCAACACATTTGAAGTACTGAGCTGATGATAACTCAGGATGAGTCAGGGAAAGACTGCAGCAGGAGTGTTTCCCTTCAACATGCTCTCTATATATATATGTTTTGGGAGAAAATGCTATGTGAAACGTATATATAGCATATACATCCATATGAAGCTGTCTGCTGTTGTAGCTGCAGGTTATCATCAGTCAACAGGTAAACAGCTGAAACAACAAAGAGCATCTTCCTGTCACAGATAATTAGTCAGGTTGTTTTGGAAAAACTGGATCATTTGGAATTCATGCTGCGTTCATGTCCTCCTGGGAAATTCAAGCGTCTGTATGTGAGAATTGTTGTGTGAAGAAATGGCAAAACCGCTTCAACATTTTGGGAGAAATTATGGATGTTATAGGGGAAGCCGATTTTATATTTGAAGACAACGTAGTAGAAGTGCTGTTGGGTCTTTGTGGTAGTCACATACAGGTGCTCTTTGGATCCTTCAGGTGTACTGTGCTTATTCAATCTTGTGAAGGGCTCATTGCATGTGTGGAATATGATCTCAAAAAAAGTACAAAATGCAAGTCTCCTTCAAAAATAATCCAATGCACAATGCAGAGTTTGAACAAAATTAAAATGCCTTTATTTTACATGGCAATAATTGTAAAAAATGACCAACATGTTGCGACCGACATAGATCTTCATCAGAGTCATTGTCCAATTTTATATTTGTTTGGATATCTTATAACCAAAAGCAGTGCCTATTTTTCTAAATAGCCTAATAGGCTGATTCTTAGTCAGAGCTCACATAAAAATGAAGCATCTCCTATAGTAATTACAACATTTTTGGGGACATTCATGTGCTCTCATTTATTATCATATTTCCAGCATGGTTTGATGAAAGGTTCAAAACTGCATAATCACATAGAAAATGTTGATAGAGATATGTTTTAATATTCATACAATGTTGCAGAATTAAAGATTTGTGTCATTAATAAGCACTTTTAAAAGGCAGAGCCAACATGTTTGTAGCTGACTGAGAGTCTTATTAAAACATACGTTTACTCATTTTTAGTCGTCTTTTATTCACTCTTATACTCTTGAACACTTACTCAGTCATACACAGTCAATAACCTTTAACACCAAATATCTGCTGCTGCCGTTATGTATTATAATTCTTACAGTCTTAATGCACATTTTTGTACTTTTTAGATTATAATTTACGGTATTTAATGCACATTCTTGCACATTTTTAGATTATAGTTTACAGTCTTTAATGTACATTTTTAGATTATAATCTACAGTTTTTAATGCACATTCTTGCACATTTTTAGATTATAATTTACAGTCTTTAATGTAAATTTTTTGTAATATGTACATATCATTTTTCACTTTATGTACATAGTGTAATGTGTTCATATCTGCAATTGTAAATACAAATCTAACTCACTGTACATACATACAGTATATAGACATCTCCACATGTACATACTGCACATAATCATCCGGTCCATGTACATCCATCCGGTATTTATTTCTTTGCACTATTTGTATAGTATACAATTTCCGAACACTTAACTTGTAAGAACACTTGACTTGTATAGACATTTTTATTTTATTTTTATTATTGTGTTCTTTTTATTCTGTTATTTCTATTCTGTGTAAGTACATTGAGAGAGCTGCATAAAAACCGGAATCAAATTCCATGTATGTATACTTGTATAATAACATTATATATGTATACTATAAATAAACCTAATTTTGATATTGTGTCCTTTCTTTTGTTCTGTTTTTGAAATAAGTTGAATTAAGTTGTCTTATTAACCGTCATTATTTCAATAAATAAATAAATAAATATAATTAAATCAGCTTGTTAAGCAGCAGGATGTCTATTCTTGTGTGTCTGATTTTTTTTTCGACAAAATGTTAGAAACTGACTGTCTCAACACTACGTGAACGCAGCACAGAGTGGGCGTGTCCTGGTGGATCAGTTGGCGTGGCCTGACTCAGACAGGTGTAGAGGCTCATACCTGTTGGAGGTGTCTCTCCCTCTGTGCGTGACAAACGAGCAGGTTTCAGTTAGGTCGACACACGCTATATTCCTCTTTCTCTTTCTGTGTTAACTCAGATATCACTTTAAATGTCTCCGTTTATCTGTTTACCTTTACTTTTTCTCTGCTGAGTTCAGGGTCCAGGTGCTGCAGAGGACTTTGCTCTGGAAATGAAGTTAACGTAGTTTACAAACTTGCACTAAACTATATTCAACTAGTGGACAACAAGTGGATTTAAGCATCATTGTGTGATCTGAAGAGGAAACACCTGTTGCACCTGCCTACCTGCCAACCGCTGCTGAGCTACCTGTGTGAACTTAATGCAGATATAACAAGACAATAACAAGACTTTGAACAGCTCAGACAGGAAGGTGATTCTTTTCTGGATTAAAGATGGAGTTGATGGAGCAAAGAGCAACGAGTCTGGTACTGCTTCTACTAGTTGGTGAGTTCTCTGTTACATTCATTTACATGACAATTCACTGTTTTACGCAACCTTCACTATCTCTGTGCTGTCATGGTCCAGAAATTACTTGTCTGTGCAAAAGTGTCAATTTATATGTATTAGGTTCTTGTTATTTTACAAAATGTGAATGTAATATTCCTAAAATTGAGTTGCAATAAGTCTTATACTAAATATACAGGTTAGCAGTAACCTTACTGTATTTTCCATTTTCTATTTAATCACTAATATTCATATAATATTTATATGATAATCTTAGAAGGACAGAAAACAGAAGTGAGCTTCCTCACAGGAAAACAAAAAGGGGAAATATGGAAATAAATAGTCACCTTATGGTGTTTCATGGTAACTTACATTTCCTTTTATGTTGCTATAATAACTAGGGCTGTCCTCGAACAAAGAAATTCTTAGTCGACTAACACTCGACTAATCGATTAGTTGATTTAATCAACAGATCTGTGAGTTCCTCCACAAAGAATGACACAAAAGCACCACTTTAAATCTTGTGTTTACCAGAGATGTGCTCATAAGTTTCTTAGAAATAAGTCATTCAACATGAAAAAAGCAAAAAAATCGACTAATTGTCTAAAGAAATCTTACTCGACTTAGACCAAAACCAGCCTTATTTTTAAGAAATAAAATATATTTGACTTCTATTCCAACTTCTCTTATTGATAAAAATAACTACATTTTCATATTCAATACTAACCCTACCCAGCAGCATTTAACAGCTGCGATTTTGTAGACCAATTCTGATTAGTTGATTTAATCGACAGATCTGTAAAACTGAGTTTCTCCACAAAGAATCGTACAAAAGCACCACTTTAAATCTGGTGTTTACCAGAGATGTGCTCAGAAGTTACTTGGAAATAAGTCAATCAGCATGAAAAAAGTACAAAAAATTACTAGTCGACTAAAGAAAAGCGGGGCATCCCTAATAATAACACTTTGATATTCCTATAAGCACCTGGAGTGAGGCTACAGTCACATTTGGGTACTTTTAAAGGAGAAAATCCTATAATATCTATATAATATTTCTCTTTGCTCATGGTTAATGTCTGACTGTCGTTGTCTCCAGTTACACCATATTGCCAAAAGTATGTGGACACCTCTGATCTTGGTGGCACAGTGTATTTCTGTCTAATTTTTAATGATGATGTATTTGTCCTTTTTCTGTCGATAAATGACCAAACACTAATGATGATGTTTAATTAATTCACTATACACTATTTGGCCAAAAGTATTTGGACACCAATGTCTACAGTTAGTTTTGGATTGTTTTCATGGTTTGATCTGTAGTTCAAGTGAAGGGAAATGTAAATGCGACAGCATACAGTGGTATTTTTAGACAACCATGTGGCAACAGTTTTAGGGAAGGAAGGCCCTCTCTTGTTTCAACTCAACTCAACTACAATGGTTTTGTGTGGAAGAACTTGAGCGGTCTGCACGGAGCCATCTGACCTCCTCCAATACACCTTTGTGAATTGGAAAAGTGGACAGTGAGCCAAATTTTATCTGCCAACCTCACTGTGGCTGAACGGGTGTAAATCCCTGCAGTCTGGTGGATCGTCTTCACACAAGACTGGAGGCTGTTACAGCAGCGCAGATTAAGGTGTCCACATAGTTTTGTCCCTGCAGGTGTGGAGACAGAAGCAGCACAACAGAATGTGGCTCAGTCACATTCTTACTTTCAGTAAACATGAATCAGAACTTATTGCCCAACGTGCGTCTTCCTGTTTTTCTGTGACTAATTCTGTCGGTGCACTACTGCTTTTATTTCCTTCTTCGGTGGAGATTAAAGTTGAGCTTATAAGAGCAAATGCACATATTTGTTTTTTATTTAATCCTGCAAGTGTGATTAAGTTACTGTTATTAGAGTGAACAGGAAAAGCTTGTATGGCAGCCTTGTGACTCAAGTGAACCTGTGTTTATCTAGAGAGTGTGTGTTTAACTTTCTTTCAGTTTAGTGTTTATCTCTATTGACCTCTATCTTCATTTCTTTGTGCCGCAACGTCATTCTTGTGTTTATCTCTGACTCTTCCCTTTCCTGTTCTTCTTTTGTTGCTCTCTTACGACTCTGCCTCTTTCTCTTGACTCCACAATCAGGTCACACACACACTGTGGTTCTTTGTTGGGCAAATTTAAACATTCTGTGTGAGGAGACCTGTTTCCCCTCCTCTCTGTGTGGGGTTTTATCTGTGGGAGACGTCCGTGTCCCATTTCGGCTGTGGTGTAATCATTAATTGAGCTCATTAATCAGTAACCACAGAAAAAAAAACCTGAGTTCACCTCAGTAATCAAAGGGCAAATGTTTGGTTTTCCCTGTTTGAGTTGTAGAAGTGTTGCTCTCTCACACCCTTTTCACTTACGGTTGTGTGTCTGTCCCACGCTTAGAAGCTGTAGACTTTTAACCAGGTGTGATAAAAGTACACTCAGTCTTAGTCATTAGTCGACACTGATGACAGCTTTGATAGTACAACACGTCACTGATATGAGACTGCATAGCCAGTTTAGTGAAGCTGTTACACGCTGCTGTGTTGGGTTAATAATAGTGAATATGAAAATGTAAATTTTCATGCAAAAAAACGAGTAACACTTGTTTGTTCCTGTCCATGTACAGGAAAAAGTTCCTGCACACTGTTATCGTGCAATGTTTCAGTCATGGGCTTTTGTCAGGCATCAAATTCACAACATGAAATATCTTTATGTTAAAGTCACAGATTATCACATCCATAAATTATAAAAAAAACATGATTAATATGAGACAAACGGAAATCAATTAAAGACACAAAACAAACAACAAACGTTATTATTGCATTAACTTTGACAGCCCTATAAGATATTAGACAGGCAATGCAAAACAAATTATTTGTATCATTAAGAGAAATGGGACTAGGAGTTAGATCATCAGACAAGCATTAGTTCAAGTGTTAAATATATTTTATTTCTTATAGATAGCGCTGCCCCCTCGCAGTCGATTAGTCGACTAATCGGTCGTTTTGGTCTTAGTTGACTAAGATTTCTTTAGTCGATTAATCATTTTTTAGGCTTTTTTCATGCTGAACGACTTATTTCCAAGAAACTTATGAGCTCATCTCTGGTAAACACAAGATTTAAAGTGGTGCTTTTGCGTGATTCTTTGTGGAGAAACTCAGTTTTACAGATCTGTCAAGGAATCATGTATCGATCAAAATCGTATATAGTCGACTAAGAATTTCTTTGGTCGAGGACGACCCTATAAATACACCAATCATACACAAACCTTTCATCGGTAGACTTCTGAAACAATAAAACAATGACAACATAATAATTTGCTATCAAGGAATTTGAAGTGAATAATCTAATATGACGCAAAATATCAAAACCATGTGGAAGAACTTCTAAAACAGCATCTATAACACAAAAGCTCCCCATTGTTTCAGAGCAGCTCTTTCCGAGCACAAACAGGGAAACATTTCTGCTTTTCAAGAAAGAATTTAGACACAAGAAAGCACTATTGTTCAGGTTGTTTGCTCCGTCACCTCACAGCATGCAGTGTTCAAACCTTCTTTGTGGAGTTTACATTATTCTGTGTGTCTGCATGCCGACAGACAAGCAGGTTAGGTGAACTGGTGACTGCCCGTAGGTGTGCATGTGTTTATCTGTCTACATACAAACCTGTCTGGGGTTTACCTCACCTCTCGGCCAAAGCATCACGGGATCTTTAACGGGAAACGGTTAATAGAAAATGGATGGATGGACTGTTTCTCATGCAAATTAATGAATAAAATGTGTAAAGAAGAAAAGCTTGTTTAGGATGTACATATAAAACTACATCACACTGGATCAATGTAGAAAAAAAAGAATTAGGGCGGCAACTAGCAATTATATTTATTATAGATTAATCGATTAATCTTTTAGTCTATGAAGTGTCAGAAAATAATCATCACATATATTGTGTCTATCCAACTGCATCTGTGATCTGTATATGACTTTATATAAAAAGATCCTGAGCAAAAAAAAAGAGAATTACCAGAAGCTGACAATATAGACCTTTCAATTAATTAACTAAATCTTAGGGATGCACCAATTTCAAAATGATTGACCGATACCGATGTTTTTTTGTTGTTTATTTTATTGTTATTTATTCCCCCTTTGGTGCGCGGGAAACAAAGACATCTTCATTATAAAAAAATAACTGAACTGTCTTCACTCTTAAAGTAATTCAGCCCTTTATTCATATCTTGAACAAGCACAAATTAAATCATACAAATTTATGAGACAAGCTTTAAAATAACCTTCTTTCACATGAAAAACGACTGCTTCAGAAGCTCCTTAGCCTGTATACAACTACCTACTCAATGAGAGGAATTTATCACCTAGCCCAACAAAAACATTTTGTGAAACATAAATTAAATGTAATTAAATCAGCAGCTAACAACACAACATTTAGCCAGTACAAAATGAATGCAACACAACACATAAACATCGGCCACTGCCATCAGTGAATGTCATCTTATTTGCCGTTAGGCCGATTGCAGTCAACAAGGCGAAAATTGTCCGATACCGATGTTGCATCCTCACTAAATCTTTTAAAGGGGACCTATTTTGCTTATTTTCATGTGCATACTTGTATTTTGGGTTTCTACTAGAATATGCTTACATGCTTTAATATGCAAAAAAAACCACTTTATTTTTCTCATACTCGCTGTGCTGCGGCACCTCCTTTTCACCCTCTTTCTGAAATGCTCTATTTGAGTTCCTGCCCTCCCCTCCCGAAAACCCCAGTCTGCTCTGATTGGTCAGTTGGCCCACTGTTGTGATTGGTCAACAGAACCAAACTCTTCAGACTCCGCTCCAGCTCCGTTCTAACTAGCTTTGTTTGAGAGCATGTCAAACTAGACAGGTATTATGCAAATGTGTTACTTGGTGACATCACCACATTACGGAAGAAAAGGCAGGACTTCAATCAAGGCGTTTCAGGCCGTTCAGGAGCAGTGTTTCTGTGGAGGAGAGTAACTCCCTTTGTCGTGGACTTTGGGCTTTTTAACTTCGCAGACCTTTTACATGCACAAAAAAAGCACTGAAGCATAATAGGTCCTCTTTAAGCACATAACAGCACTCTCCACTTGCCTCTTACAATCCCTCAACTGTATTTGATGAAACCCTCTCCCTCTCCTCAGCAGTGTGTGTCCAGGCTGTCTTTGTGGAGCCTCCTCAGCAGGACACCTCCCTGCGCTCCTTTGCAGAGAGCGAGACCAGGCTGCCCTGTCACTACCAGGTGGAGGAGTGGGAGAAGGTGGTGCAGGTCACCTGGTACAAGGAGCTCTCAGAAGGCAACAAGGACCAGATCATCACTGCCCACTTCACGGACGGACACACAGGTAGGCTGCATTGGGGGAGCTATTACCAGAGCAGTTTCTACGGTTACTGTTTGGACATTTAGTCGAGTGTAAGCATCCTTGGGTTGCAAGTACACTTACAGGATCTCCTTATCAGGCTTTTGTTTAGGAATTGTTCTTTAGACATTAGATATTGCATCAACCATATGAATAATACTATGCTCGAAAACTGAAATAGTACTACTACTTGACTAATCATTTCTTTAAGCAAATTACTCCTTTAAATATACTTGAGTAAAAGTTCTTAAAAGAAAAGGTTTCATTTTTGTAGGGTCCTTTCCATAATGTTGTCAAACACTCGTAAGAACAATCTGAGCCTGTCAGTGACAGAAACAAGCACTTTTAGTGGACGTAAACTGACAGTACCAGGTTGCCCCAATTGATTACATTACAGTTTGTTTAGCAACTGGCGGCTGCAACATTCTCCCTCAATACTGGAAATACCAAAGTTATCCTTTAAAGTATAAAAAAATCTGTAAATGTTCTTTCTTAAAGACCATATTTACATAGTCGATAGGCCCTATTGTCCATTTAGTATGATACGTAAAGAGCACAATAGGCTGGCCAGACAGTATTGTGTGACTTTAGTGGAATGTGTATTGTGTAAATAGGTTGAGGATTAATTTGGGCTTTACAGGGCTAAAGGATGATGGACATCGTATGTTGCCTGAGCTGAAGTCTTTGTTTTGTATTTCAGAGTTCGGGCGTTACGCCGGCCGGGTGAGGTTCGAGAGCGGCACCCCCACCGTGAACTCGGCTCTGCTCATCCTCAGCACAGAGGAGTCGGATGAGGGCAGCTACACCTGTCACATCTCCACCTTCCCCAACGGGAACTTTGACAGGCACATCACGCTCGCCGTCTGGAGTAAGTCATCCTCTCTCTCTCTCTCTTTTTCTTCTCCTCTCCTACACCTTCCTAATCCTATCAGAGCTGCTGTAAGGATGTTTAAACCGTAATCATCTTCATAGAAGAAAAAGCCAACTGGGGAAATTCAGCAGGTTTGCCAACGTGGCCACAAACACTGACGGCATATCTTAAGCTTCAGCGGGGGAAAAGCAAAAAAGTCTGTGTAACTGCTTAATTCCAGGTGGAAAAAACAAAAAATGTAAGTTTTAAATAGACCTAAAAAGTAAAAATATACCTCAAACCTGCTTGTTTCTTTGGTGATACAGCAGTTAGATTGTAGAGGGTTTTTTTTAATAATAAAACCAACAGGTTTGTGATATGTTTCCAAGTCAAGTAAACTTTATTTATGCAGCCCAAAATCACAAAATTGCCACAAACCACTTTACACCTTCTACTGTATCCCCAGACTCCTCGATTCATATAAACTTTGTTTTATATTATAAAGAAAACTCCCCAAAAAATCCTTTAATGGGAAAAAATAACATGGAGAAACTTCAGGAAGAGCAACAGAGGAGGACTGCAATATGTGTCGTATATACAGACAGAAATAACAGTGAAATTAGGCCTCCAATATGGAGAAACAGAGTGACAATATTAAAATTAGAGATTGGGAGCATTTCTCTTACCTCCGCACGGCTCTCAACATGTTGACGGCTGAATAACAACACTGTTGCTTTTGGCGTGTCATTTGTACGCCATGTAGTCTGTATTCACGTATCTGCATAAATATGCTACGCTAAGAGCTAGAGATGTAGAGTAAAAGGGGAGAGAGATTGCTTATGGCGGGCGGGAGGGGAGGTGGATTGGTCCAACAAACACAGGACGACTTTCAACGTGGAGTGCGGTGTTCCTGTCCTAAAGTGTTGTTGAGTTATTTTGAAGTTATGGTTGTGACGTGTTTTTTAATGACATTTGTAACGTGTTTTCCATACTTCTGTTGCGATGTTTCCGTATGTATTTTATTTAGTTTACGTACATATTTTAAACCCAACCATTATGTTTTTCCTAGACCTAAGGTTGCCTCATTGCCCTTCTGTGTTCTGCATTTAACAATAAACAAGTATTTAATTAGTTTTAAAAGTGTCATTTTTATTATTGAAAAAGCAACAATATACCTAAAAATAGCTGAATTATAAAGCTCGTTTATGTAGCACTAAAATCAGGAACAATTAAGTAATTTTGGCAAGGCAATAATACCGCATACGCACTGTTAATCCAATCATTATCACCACAGGGGAAATTCATGCACTACGACAGGCCTAGGTGCTATGATTCTTTAATGGCGTCATCGGTCGAGATTGCGTTATCTGCTGTAATTGCCATATGAAAGCAGTGCAGAGTGGCGGCCGTGAGCTAGCCAGTGGGGCACGCTCACATGCACTAAAAGAACATGCACTAAAAAGCACGACGGCCGGCCCGGATCCGTCAACAAAGCACAGAGAAGCTCTGATTACAATACTCACAGAGGGAGAGTGACTTCATTCTCTGCTCAGGTAGACATTACTCCTCTATATCTTTAAATAGCAAATACTTGTTTGATGCTATATTGATGTTCGGTATAGTGCACCTTTAAAATCACACCTATTTCCAGTGCTAACTCAAGACATAAATAAGGTGGATTACTAAACTATTAGTATCAGGAAAACAGTTCATTCTATATTCAAAGTTTCAAAACAAGTAGATTTTCTTTGGAAACAACTTCAAGTTCTGATTTCAACTCATAAACCTGACAAGACCTGAATACTTTTGAAGTCCTCCTTCATCACTTACTTACATGATTGCATTGTGTCATGATTTCAATCGATCCATAAAAGCAGCTGTGGGAATGTTGTTGTTTTTAATGGATCCTCCTTCAAGTGAAACCTGCTGTCTCTTCTAAATGACTTTCTCATGTTACTGCCAGTCATCAGCGGTGACAGACAGTTCAGTCATAAACGAGTACCAACATGCCACGGATCAGACAAACCTACAGAAATACACTCACTAGTAACTGACAACCTCCAGCATCGAATTCCCTCCACTCCTTAAACCATAAACATGTAACCAGTAACGTTGAATCCATGAGCTACATACTGTATACATTTGTCCATGTGCAGGTTTTAAAAGTGAAGTCTAACCCGCCTTATTAGGATTACCTTCTGCCTTCATTCCATTAGAGCTGCAACGATTAATCAATTAGTTGTCAACTATTAAATTAATCTCCAACTATTTTGATAATGGATTAATCGGTTTGAGTCATTTTTTTAAGAAAAAAAAGTCTAAATTCTCTGATTGCAGCTTCTTAAATGTGAATATTTTCTGGTTGCTTTACTGACAGTAAACTGAATATCTTTGGGTTGTGGACAAAACAAGACATTTGAGGACGTCATCTTGGGCTTTGGGAAACACTGATTGACAATTTTCACCATTTTCTGACATTTTATAGACCAAACAACTAATCAATTAATCGAGAAAAGAATCGACAGTGAAAGTAATCGCTAGTTACAGCCCTAATCTGGATTAAGGTTTTTTCTTTTGGTCAGTTTATTGATTTCTATGGAATTTTTATGCATCTGGGTTTATTGAGATGGTTTAATTTGGTCATGGGTCACTATCATCTCTTATTAAAAGATTACAATGTTCCTTCATATGGGCTTATTTTTTGCAGTGTGCAGGATATTTTCCCTGCAGGAAACTTCTTCCCACACATCACCTGTCAATCAAACACTGAGGGCGGAGCTATGATGTCATGTATTTTTTAGTTTCTGTGGTCTCTACAGGTGGTGTCCTTTTCTTTGTCTGTTAATCCATAATGGCTATTTCTGCTAATGCTAACTACCTGTTTTGTCTAATACATTAATAATCCAAACACCAATGGAAAGACTTACCAGGTGTTTACAACAGCAGAGGCTGTCTGTGAATCGCAATCGTGTTAAACCAGTTGGTGACTGAGAGTAATAAAACAGAAATGTATTTATGTGAACTTATCACGGGTGACATTTGCCCACATGGTGTTTGTCTTCTTGTACAAGTAGGATCTACTTGATGTTGTTTTTGTTCATTTCCGGCATCTGAAAATTGTGTAGAATCCTCTACACGTTTAATGTTCATGTACGTTTCACTGTTGCTCTCCTCAGTAAGATCCTTCTTGATTATGTTCATGGATGTATTTAAGCTCCTTTTTTTATAACAATAGTCTCATCTGAATCTTTCAGCAGCGAGATCATGAAGAGCTTGTTGCTCAAACTTGTCCCCGACACACAAGCACCATCACTACACAGGCATTTACTGATGTCCTGGTTTTAATGGATCTAATTACAGCCACTTTAGGTAATTTTAGGTATCAGCAAATTAGCCTTGAGCAGGCTTTGAGAAGTATTAATTAATTCTGAATGCAGTAATTGTAGGGAATGTGCATTACAAAAGTGGTTTAGTTCACCATTGTTAATACTAACACTGTTTTTATTGTGTTTTTAACAACTCGAACACATAAAATACTGTTCTATAACAGCCAGACAATACAAAATCTGAAAACATAACACCATACATATAATATAGTACAATTATACAGAACATTAAGGATTTATGTATAAAAATTTGTCTGTCAATCGATTAAAATGTTTAATCTTGATTAATCGCAAATTAATCGCATGTTTTTATCTGTTCAAAATGTACCTTAAAGGGAGATTCTTATCAATTTGGGAGTGGACAAATACGCTTCTTTTATGCAAATGTATGTATATATTTATTATTGGAAACAAACAAAAGCAATGACAAATATTGTCCAAATATATGTATATATGTAAAAAAGAAACATAAAGTACATAAACACATCCTCAGTTTGTAGAGGAAAAAAAGAAAAAAGTTAGTAACCACACTGATTTACCTGTAAAAATTGTTGACCTTTAAAATGATTAAATAGTTATCACCCTAATTTTTTGTAATTATTTGATCGAAACAAATAGATATATAAAAATAATTTAATGGATTCTCATTTTATACTTCAGTGACATGTTTTATAACATATAAAAATACTCTGCTTGGAATAATAATTTTTGTCTGATGTGTTTTTCTGCTAAAAAGCTAACTTACCTCGTCGTTGTTATTTACTCCTTCACCCTGAAAAATCCAGAATCTATGACCAGGAAAATAATCTTTTCAAAAGTTAAACTGCTGGACACAAGTGCTGCGTCCGATCATGTGTACTATCGTTCAACATACTTTTGTTTGAATAAACAACAGTATGAATCTTTTCCGACGCACTACAACTTCCCGAGAGCCTCTTCTTGGTTGGAGACGTGTAACCATGGTAACCTTTACCAACCTCATGTGACTAAAATAAATCTGAACTAATTTAAAATACACATTACGCCTAGCAAAGTGAAATCTTATACTTACAGTTAAATTTATGCATTATTGACGTTACAGAGCTGTCCATCTGTGTCTGTTATGAACGTTGTCGTCACTACCATATTGCATTGTGGGATACTCATGCCATCGTAGTGTCCAGTGTTTGTATACTGTAATGTTTCACCAGAAATAGTATGCAATTGACATACTATTGGTTTTATACATACTAAAAAATCTCACACACTGTTTTAGCGTACTAAATGGCATGTTAGCCTGGAATTTCTCGGTCCATTCTCAGTGTATGTGCACTGGAGGTTTCATATTTGACCACAATTGGCTTCCAAACTAGTTGTGATGTTACAAAATCTTCATATGTCCATGTATAAAGATTTAAAAGATTGATGAAACTTTCAGCAGTTGAATGTGAAAACAGCCTTCAAGTGTCAAACTCTGCACAGTGAAACTCAAACATCCAAGTGAAGTAACAATAAGCAGAACATATTTTGATGCCTCTAAACTCCTCCTGTTCCTCCTCCTCTTCTCCTAGTTCTACCCATCTCCTCTCTGGACCCCATGCCCTTGGTGGAGGGCCAGTCGTTCCGCTTGGCCGCCTCCTGTCGAGCCGTGGGACACCCGCCTCCCCGTCTCTCCTGGGACACCGACCTGACGGGCCAGACCCAAAACCGCATCAAAGAGGGCGGGTCCGTATCCAGCTACTTCTCCCTGCACCCGCTACGCAGCATGAACGGGAAAAAGCTGGATTGTCTGGTGTGGCACCCCGGCCTGGAGCAGCCGCGCAGGATCTCAAACCGCCTGGTGGTTCAGTGTGAGTAGATAATGACGAGCTGATTATGATGCTGTGTTTTACGGACAAAAGAGAACAACGATGGAGCAGAAATAAAGCAGATTGGAGTTTTGGTTATAATTTAATATTCTCTACAAGGTAGAGCTTAAGTCTAACAAAGTACATTTTTTTCTTGCCCCTATGCAAAGTGTTTTATTTTAGTTGTGGTGTTTTATCCACCTTGCTCTCGAACTTTTGGCAAACGGCGCAATTCATAGTCGGAGTTTCGCCCACATCCTCTAACGCCACCCAACTAAACTCCTGTTTCCAGGATAATTGAAATGCTCGCTTGTGCTTCAGCTCCTAAACTTTAGGCTCGTTCGAGATGAGCCAGGCCTGTGCAGAATCGATCGCCGCGCAATGCATGCCGGTTAGATTTGTGTCCGACTTGACCTCGACTTGCTCTGACGTCATGCACACGAGGGCAACGATAACTTCACGAGATCAAGGCGCCGCAGTTGCTCTCCACCGACTGCAAGACCCAGGGCATGATGGGAAACGCCTGGCTATCACCTGATCAAAGAGCTGATTGGCTCTCAGTTTTGACAACAAATACCACATGTTGTAGAAAGCCCGAACTTTCTTTGATATATAACCTTAACGCTAGATTGTAGGCTATTAGTCTCATGTTGTGCAATGAAGGTTTCATCTGTTAACAAACACATCTTGTGTGGTCGATAATTAATAATGAGGGTTATTTATATAGCACTTATCAAAACAAGTGCTCTTTACAATGTGCTTTACAAGGCAGACATAAAAATAATAAAGGATAGAATCCAATGCCAGATACACGCACATTTCCACATATATTTACAAAAAAATCTAAATAAATCCGAACGCAGTCTGCAAACTACAGGTAGCCTACAGATCGGATCTAACAGGATGTAACTATTTCTCTGACTTCCTGTAAATTGTTTGAAGGCTGCTGGAAACGGCTGGAAACTGTCCAACCTGATCGCAGTTTTTAGTCCGCCCCCCCCCCCTCCAGGCGAGGCGCAGTTCATCTCAAACGGGCCTTTTGCCTTTTGTCCGCTTATTCGCCGCCATTTTCTCGCGAGATTGGCGATCGGTACTGCGCATGTGCAATGTGCAACTCTCAACAGAGATGACAAGGAAGCGAGATGGTTCAAGTTTCAAGATTAGTTCATTTATAGAGCACATTTAAAACCAACACAAGTTTACCAAAGTGTTGCACAGTGGTAAAACAACAATACAATAAATAAGAAGGCTCACTCTTTAGCTACTTCCATCATCAGCTCCGGAAAAAAATAATGTGTTTAATTGTTTTTTACCACTTACCCAATCAGGCAAGTGAGTTGTTTACTAGCGAGATTTACTAGCCTGACGTGGCATTTTACTTGCCCCGGGGAAACTTGCCCCGGGGAAAGCTCCATTGTTGAGCCCTGAACTGTATACAGTATGTACTATTCTAACACCATAGTGTACTGTTTGCTACTTAATATACCTGGACGTTTTGTACTAACAGGAAATATGCAGTACACATGCAGATCAATGAAAATTGGGACTTGGAATGTCACTTCAAGTTGACAAAAGAGAAAGTGAAGCTTTAATACTTCCTTGAGCTGTCTCAGGGAAGTATTAAAGTTTGTTTAACCTCTTTCACTCCTTCCAGTGCCCT